>CBMN010756871.1:0-12433 GCA_000582825.1 Hordeum pubiflorum
CGGATGCGGCCGCGGCCCGCCATCACGGCAAGCAGGAGGCGGCGGCGGCGCCCGCGGAGGAGGGGGAGAAGAAGAAGAAGGCGGCGAAGAGGGGCACCTTCTGGGCCCGGCTGCAGCAGGCGAGCTGGTACAGGAGGGACGGCTGCTCGGTGGCGCACTCCAAGGCGGCGGGCGGGAAGAAGGGCGCCGCCGCGCCGCCGCACAAGCGGGCGGCGTCGCTGTTCTGAAGCTCCGGCGGGCAGGAGGCCGCGCGGCCAGTCAGTTGAGCGGCATCGGCTCGGTTGGTTGGTTTCTGGGTCGTCCGCTGTTCCAAACTCCGGAGCCTACGTGGCCGGCCGGACGGACGGATCACCTGCTCGTCTGGCTGGGTGGCGTCTTTCTCGCTGTTTCTTTCGGGCTTGTGCCCTGTTGGGTTTGGTGGGTGCGCGGTTGTTGGAAGAGTACTAGTCTTGTTGAATGGATGGATGGAAAGACAGCCTAATGGCTTGTCCATTTTTGTACAGATCGGTCTCCAATGAAAGAGCTTGCGTTCGACTCGATCGCGCTGTTTGCTTGTTCGTTTCCCCGTCGCGATCGAACTGGTGGCTGTTTTCTTGTCATGTTGGTGGGATTCGCTAGCTCCGTAGGTTGCAGTTGAGTCGTGTTTAATTCGAGGCAGGCAAACAGGTCACTGAATATATTAAAACAAACTAGTATGAAACTTGTACTAGCTCCGAACCATCACCACTCTTTACAAATTGCAACGAACTTGTTTCCTTAAGAAACACCAGGGACGAGCCTTCAGGATGTCACCAGATTAAACACTGAACATCCTATCACCCGCGACAATGTGCCACTGAGCGTGGTAATTCTAGTTCTAGGATCCTCTGCTTTCCCAGACCCATCACAGAACTGCATTAAGGTGGTGTTTACATTCTTCGCCATTTGAGGCGAATGAATCTGCGGCCTATACATCTCACCCCTCTGTTTCCTGTTTGGGGGATCGTATACCGTTCTCTCCTTTTTGGAAAAAGGAGGATTAACCCCAGCCTCTATATTCCTACTGTAGCTAGGTTTTTTCTATACCTGATGTAACAACATTTCCGAGGGACTATACATTCTGTACCTCCCTTCCTGCATCTACAGACCTCCAATTCTATACAACCTGAGCTTTCGTATTCCAACTTTGAGCTCCCCCATTCTGTACCTATTCGATCATCGAATCCCTTGATCTGTTTCGAGGGCGCTGTCATCCTCGTCAAGGTACTCCACATCAACCCGTGGATTGCTCGAGTGCCGTTTCAGTCCCCGGAAGATCTCGTCCAGCGAGTCCGAAGTCGACGAGCTGGTGCGCGACAGGCTCGAAGGAAGCAGCCTCTTGGAGCTCATGCTCGACTTGAAGCTCCGAAACCCCGCCTTCATCGAGGCCCATCTCGACGTGGTTCCGGCCGATGGGTCCGGTGCCACGCTAGAAGGAGATGATGGGTTTTCAGAGTCTTCCTCTGCTTCTAGCAAAACAGAGGTGGAATGGGTCTGCTCTTTCACTTGCTTAACTGACTGTTGGCTGCTGGGCTGCCCTGTAATGGAGGAGTATTTGTGGTCAGCGTGGACACCGTATTTCACCTGGGCTCCTCCTTCCCTTTTGGGAGAATGTGGAGCTGCTTTCATCACCACCACCTTTTCTACACCCTGTGGAGAAACAGATAGAAGAATTAGATAAGATTAAGGCCTCCAAGCACCCCTATGATTTAATAACAATCCTGGTAGACAAGAACACGTTTAGAGAAGAAATCGCACCTGCAGCACGGTTCCAGATTCGACGTCTTCGCCCGCAGAACTGAAGTTTCTTGCCAATGGGGTGACCTGCTCGCCGAGCTTGCGCGCTTGTTCTATCCAAGATCTTTCTGCAGATGAAACAAAGCATATTCAGGCAAAATATCATCACATGGGAAAAGCTAACCTAGTGACCGAGCAACAACAGGCTTGACTGAAAGAGGATTGATTGAAGATTCGATCAGTCAAACGGGAAACACCGGATTATTTATCTATGTTGCTTCCCTTCTTGAAAAAATATACGTATGTTGATACTAGTTCAGTTAAAAAATCATTTGCAGAAGAATGCCGTACTGAAATCCCGTAAGAGCAAGCGGTATGAAAAAAGAAGAAGCATGTGTGGACTATGGAGTAGAAAGAAAAGATAACCGTCAAGATGCATGATGCGTCTCACCTTTCTGCAGAATCATCACTCCAGATGGATCAAATCCGTTTGTATCCTCTTCTTCCTCGGTCCAGAATTTGAACCTTTTCCAGCTTCCAAATATTTCAAACAGATATCCGAAGAAATTGCCCGCGACCAGTATAGTATAAACAACCATAATGAGTGGATATATTCTGTTGAAGTTTCTCCCAAAGAAAGGAACTGCATCATCAATGCTTCCCATCCTCTATATAATAGTACAAGAGATTATTAATCAAGCAGTTAACTAGGGCTTATCTAGCAGGTAAACAGTAAGCTTGTAGAATAGAAAGCAGAAAAACTTTTCCACTAAATATGAACCAACACTGTGTTATCACCTAGACACAAGAATATCAGAACTACTTGCTGCATATTAAGGTAAAAAGTAGCCAGATCCTCTTTTTTCTTCCCATGCACAATTTTTTTAGTAAAATGTAAGCTAATGGGACTATGGAGGTACTGTTGAATGGAAAGTCTGGGTACGATTTGCACTATAGTAGGTGATTTTTTTTGTGCTACTCATTTGTACTGAGCTCAGATTTGTGCCATAGATGGAATTTGTCTGAAACAGCTGCATGTCCCCATAATTTTCTTAGTTAGAATTTCTCAAAAAAATGGGAAACAATAGAAGAATATTGCTGCTTTTGTATCCCTCACTATCAAGAAAATCTATTCATGAGGAGGATTGCTTAAAATGTACAAATTCGATTTATAGCTATTACAAAAATAAACAATACAGCAAAGGAACGTATCAAAACTATTACCTTCTCAAAAGTAGTTCTAACATCACCACCAAGATGAACGAGATTCAGAAAGTTGTATGAAATAGCAGGTGCGTATCTTGCAACCATTCTGAAAAAAGATATTTGATAAAAAAATTATGATAGTGTGCAAAAAGTTTGGACTGCCACACTTGAAACATCAAATTGTAGGAAACTGGAAGACTTACGAGCAGATCATAAGCAGGCTGACGGAGCTAGTTTGTCCCGGAGTCAGTGAATAGACCACCATCATCCCTATCCTGAAGAGCGGATAATATGTGCAAATGCACATATACATCAATGGAGTAAATGCAACAACCTGTTAAGTGTATTAGCAGGCAATGCGTTAAAATTAGCATTTCAAAGGTCATTTCTTTGATGATGAAATACAAGCAAGTAAAAGGTGTATGCATGTGACTAACAGTCTTGCAAAAGAAGTATGTTTACACCACAGACATTTTAAATGTGGTCATTCCGTGTTTTCTCTTCCAAATTAATGGCAAGTGCACCTTCTACAGAAGTGATATTTTTTGTACATAGGTACACCTTTTCTTCCCCAAAGATGCACCTAAATGTGTGTCATTCTGTTGCATAGGTACAGCTATGACAATAGAAAGAAAGTGGTGATTATTGGTGATCATAGATTACAACTTCCCATAATTTGGCTGCAAGCCGGAGGAAATATTTCAGATTCTACTTCAAACACATCAAGACCATGCTACACACTTAAATTGATCAATTTCTTACCTGGACTACAACTTCTTGCTTTCCTGCAGCATTTATAAGAACGGAAAAAAGTGACAAATGGACACCGGTTGGCAGCAAAGTGGCCTCAGCCAACAGTATAGCAGCTGAGATGCAACCAAGGAGAACAGAAAGGACTTTCAGGAGTCGGTTTAACAGTATACAGCGCCAAATGAACTCTGAAAATGTGAAGGTGTTCGCAAGTCAGTTCCATGAATTTTGGACAGGCCAGGGAGATTAATATAAAATTGTTGGTGTGTAGGAAAGCGCTCTAAAAGATCCATTCGTATTGGGCCTATGATAACTTATGTGAGCGGTTCAAGCTTTATTATGCGAAATTTACATGCTACGGGGATTTGCTCGGTGCAATCTGTGTATGCGGCTCTAATCAATTCCCACTTTCACTTCCATCGCAAACAAGTTTGAAAATTTGAACTCCGTCAGAAAATTTAAATATTCTTGTGGTACTTGAGTAGGGTAGTCATAATAACAAACGGTAACTTGGCTAAAAACAATTGTATTGGTAGTAATTTATTTTACCAGGAGGAAGATTACATTCAACACCTCTTCATTGATTGCCCTTCAGCTTGTTTTGCATGGCTTTTAACATTGCTCCAACTAGTACTGTAGTTCATATTTTTGAGGATTGGCTAAGAGGAAAAAGAGGGGTCTAGTCTCCTATTTTGCTCAACATTTGAGTAAAAGAAATTATCTAATCCTGTGAAGGTTGGAGATTGTAATGGAGCTCGGGTACCATAGAGCCCGAATTTTGAATTTTTTTGAAAATCAACATTTTATGTTTCAAAACTCATGAAGAAAAATTACACATGTATATAGAGATGTATACTACATGTTTGCAAATTTTCATGAATATGTTTTGATGTGAGCTGCACAAAAAAAGAAAAACAAAGCCATGAATTTCTAGCACATGACTATTCACTATAGAAATTTTTTATTTTTTGCGAGATATTTCTCCATAGAAGTTAATGATTTTTTTTGTAGATCACATCAAGACGTATTTCATCATGAAAATTTATAACACATTAATTATACATCCCTATTTATATGTGTATTTTGTTTCAAAAAAAGGAGACTTAAAAAATTGGTTTTCGATTTTTGCAAAATTTTGAACTCCATGGGGGCTTGGGAGCCAAAAATCCTCGCTCATGTAAGGCATTTTCAGTTGGTGCACTGGTAAAAAGATATTCCAAATCTGGATTGTAGGAACAGACCTATATGGTCAAGGAAGGATCCTAGTGTGCCTGATCGACTTTCCTTTAAATCTGATACATATTTCCTGTAAGAACAAACAGAAAGTAAGTCATCAGTGCTTTGAACTGATCTCCCAAATATTTGGTATGAAGATAGCTGATAACCAGCTCGCAATGCATACTGATTGTTGTGATGAGGGTAATATTAACAAGTATAGTTTGCTAACATTTTATGAATGCCTACAAAATGACACACAATTGGGTGCGTGTTTGAGAAAAAAAAGTATTTGTTTATTATGTTATTTACTGCTTTCTCCTACATGATAACAAAGCCAACCAAACTTGCTTCATAAATATGCAACAGTGCAATACCCTTTATCATCCTCAATGGACCAAGTAATCGAATCAACTGACTATTTGGCGGTGCAAATACCACAACATATCTCTCCAACATAGGTTTACCACAGTATATGGTTGAACAGAGCAAAACATACATCAAAATATTTCAAAGATTTCTCGGAAGTTGTATCAAGACATTAACTATCAATTTTATGCACAAACTGACAGTCTGACACAACCATTTATCTGTGAAGTAAGAAGTCAATACGCACCATCCGTCTGCATCATGTTGCTCATAATTTGTCACCGTGTCTTCCAGTTCAAGGGCTTCCATGACAGAAGTCGTATATTTGCTGCAAAACAATCAAGTACGGTTAAATAGTTACAACTAAGAGCAGCAAAAATATGGTCTGGAATTCTACCGAAAATGAGCGTAGCAAAATTGTACAGGGATGTGAATTTTTATTTTCGAACTTCAGCAGTTGTTTGCCAGAATTTAATCATAAATGCACACTAAAAGATACTAAGATGTACTCCCTCCATCCCATAATATAAGAGTGTTTTTGACACTACACTAGTGTTAAAAACGCTCTTANATTATGGGACGGAGGGAGTACTAGTTTAGCATATTGTACCTTTTACACCTACAGTACTCTTCATGAGCTATCCTAAGTCGACGTCGAAGTGCAGCCATCGTTTTCTCGTCAGTATCATAATCCATATCATTTTCTGCTAGTTTGTTTCCACCAGAAAGCTTGAACAGTAGGTCGTCTCTCAGCTGAGGAAATAGATTTGAGCCTATGAGTTATTATGAATAATTAAAATATGTAAATATCAATTTGCAGCGGTACCTGGCATTCATACCATTTGAGCCAGCATATTATCAATAATATCCATAAAAGGCCTTAGTGGGTCACGCTTGGACATTTGTTTCGACGTGGCTTGAACAACCTTAGACAAGGAAAGGAACATGCCTTAAGAAGAATGCAATGACCATGAGATGACAGTTTAAAATCCCAGAGAAGTACATACAGTGATTGTGTTGCAATATTCTTGGCAAGCATTATCAAGTTTTACAGCCATCTTTGCAACCATGTGAGAGAGAATTTTTTGGCGGCGAGTCCAATCAGCATTTCTCCATATATCCTTTGGAATTTCGCTCAAGCCAAAACCAAGAAGAAAGGCACCTGTCACTAGTCCAAAGGTATTTGAGCATGCCATCGCAAAGCCCAAGATAGCACCACCCCTGCAAACAATAGCATTTTTTCAGCTTCACACATCACGAAGAAAAAGTTGAACCTATTCTTCGAAGATCACGAATTGGACTGAAGACATGAAAACAATGGGTGAGAAGGATTGAAATAATTCAAACTGGATAAAGTTCAGACTGACGGAAGTTATAATACAGTGCATATTTGTTTGACTGGAGCACACCCAAACAGATCAAATCAAAAATCACACATATGAATGAACTACACAGATATTAGATGGGTCGTACAATATGTAAGCTCAGTTGAGACTGGAAACATGAGTACATACCAATCATGATGCATGATTATAATCAGAACTATTCCAGAAAAGCCGATAGCTCCCACAATTTCATAATAGAGCAAGTTCGCTCGAATACTGGTTTTCAACCTTTCTTTAACTGTGAAATCTCCAGCATCCTCATAGCCTTTAATGGTAGGAATGATAGCCCTGTTCAGATGAACATAATTTGACATGAGAATAGTGTTGTATTTAGACAAACAACATGACTACCGGACAGAGAGTTCTGCAAGAAAAAGTGGTGTCACCCGAAAAATCATTGTGCGATTAGGCAGATGAAGTAAGTACCTATAATAGGAATCGTGTAAATTAAGGAGAAAAAGAGAACAACATCAACAAAAAGAATGATAGGATTTTTTCATGCTGCCTACAATATACTACTCCAATAAGACCAGTTCCAAAAGAATTTAAGGGATGCCCAATAGTCAATATAATATGCAGTCATGTTCAGATAAGGATGTAACATAGTTAAGCTGACCGCAGTGTTTGGTCAAATCATTAAACTACACAAACCAACGAAGCAGCATGCGCTCAAGAAGGCTAAGCATATGTGCCATTGACCGATTCAGCAATTGAAAACCAAGGCAGCAGTTTCAGACCTTACATGTTATGAAAAGGACATTTCAAGTTTTCACCTCATCGTTTTCTCGAAAACGTTTTCACCTCATCATTACCAGTTAGCACACGAATCAACACAAGTTATTGTGATCAGTAGCATACCATGCTAGTACAAACGAGCTCCAATAAGACCAGCTCCAAAAGAATCCGACGTCACCCTTTTGGTTGCCGGTAATTGTCTGTAGATCAGGTAAATGGAATAGGAGGTCAGAATTCAGAACAATAGTTCAATGTAACAACAGTACAGCACTTTGCCTGCCTTCACATTACAATTCTATCAAGAATATATATCAATTGTAACGACGATTTTTTGAGTGTGGTAAATATCTAAAGCTGCAGGAACAGGCAAACTCCTTAATCCACAGCGTCACTGATGTGATGTGAGACCCGTTTTCACGCTTGCAAGTTTCAGCAGAAACATTACAAACACGCCGATGAACTGCGACACCCCACATTCTCACATTTACAGCAACGCGCGATGAATGGATTCACGCACGCTGGCATGCGGCTCGTCAAAATCTCTGCTCTACAGCGCACCGCAGTCCCCAATTCCATGCCACTTCCAGACCGGCAGTTGATGCCGAATCCGCACGCACTGGCAGGAACAACCTAGTTTCTCGATTCGGCGAAATGACAATCATATACCAACTAGTAATCGGCTAACGGCACAGCAACAGTGCAACGCCGAGCGAGGAGCAACAAGCAAGCAAACGGAGATAGTAGAAGGGCCGGTGCCGCTGCCGGGGTCGCACCGTGTAGATGTCGGTGGGGACGAGGATGACGAAGGAGAGGGAGCAGAGCCAGGCGTAGCCGACGGTGGCGAGGACGTGGAGCGGCACGGCGGGGCCGGCGAAGTAGCGCAGCGTGGCCGCCACCATCCCCACCGTCAGGGGCAGCGCTATCAGGTAGAAGACCCACATCTCTCCGCCCCGCTTCCGGTCGCCGGCCGCCGCGGCCGCGCCTCGTCTCTTGTTGCGTCGATGGGCGGAGAGCGGGAGAGGCCGAGCGGGACGAGTTGGTGCGGCGTGGCGGGGAAGGAAGGGGCCGCGCGCCACTGGTTAAAAAGCGTTGGCGCGGAGGCAGCTCGAGACGGAAGGAGAGGGAGGAGTTAGTGGGGCCGGACCCGTTCAGCGGCTTGCGTGGCCCGGAGTGGGCCCGTCTCTTCGGGCCGCTGAGGTAAGCACGCTGCACACTCACGCGCACGCAGCCCTTTCCTTTTGGACTTGGACCGCTTCCCAGTCTCCCTCCCGGCGGGCTGCGTCCGAAAGAAAGCTACTGACGGGCAAAATGTCTTGGCCCAATCAAGCTTTGCAGGAAAAACCACTGACGCAGTCATCATAATAAGTACGTACGGTCGTTTTCGGGTAATTTGGCAGAGCGATTAACAAGTTTTTTTTTGCGGGGTAATTAACAAGTGTTTTTGCTAACACAGACCGCGTCAAGGGAAGCATGGTAGCTGCTGCGCCCTGCAGGAGGGACGCACGCACGCGTCATCATTCATTCATTCATCGCCCCGGCGTAAGTTGACAATCGAAACGCATGCTCGGCTGCAGACCGAATCAACATGTACACAGATATACTACTGTCTATCTAAAAAAAAAGGTATACTACTGTCAAGTTGGCTGGTTTCACCTACCTGTTATTAGCAAGAAGAAAAAAATTAAGAGATGACTTTGGATCGTCTGGTCTCGAGTCTCGAGGACAAAACTGCAACCATCAGCGCTTTCGGTTGGTTTGTGAACGCGGATGCAAGAATTGGCAAGAGACGCTCGATCGTATGCATCGTTTGGCGATATGGTCAGGTGTTGGTCCTCGTTCAGATTAGTAAAGGTGCCTCTAGCTAAACACGCTTATCCATAGTTTTTTATGCGACTCTGGTGTCTGGTCCATGGTTTATGGCACGGTGACACTGAACGGATCTCGACATATGAAGGCTTTGCCCCGGGGTTTGGGTTAATCTCCCTTGTGTTTGGTGTTCTGTTGCAACTTTGTGGCAGTTTCTTGAAGGGAAATCGATTAGGAGGCTTGTTGTTTTCAAAATAGCATATGAAGTTTCAACGAGGCCCGCCAAATGAATGCAATTTTCTTCCTTATAGCGAGATGGCGTTCTCCTATTTAGCATGCAGGTCGCCTGGGCGTTTCATGTTTGGCACCATAAGCGCTGCGCGCACACACCCTCGCTAGTCGCAGTGGGCCGGCCCACCCCACCCCTTGTTTTTTTTTCTGTTAAGGCTTTCTTCGGTTCATAGGATAGGATTATCATAGAAATATTAAACTCGTAGGAAATGAGATGACATGTACTTTCTCTATAAATAAAATATAAGAGCGTTTAGATCACTAAAGTAGTGATCTAGACACTCTTATATTTCTTTACGAAGGGAGTATCTCAAATCCTATGAGTATGATTAGAAAAAGACTTTTCAATGTGAAGGATATTAACAAATCCTATAAAGGAATAGGAATACATTCTTATGAACCAAGGGGCTCTAAAAAATATATTTCTACATGAATTTTATCATGTAGAATTCCGGTGAAATCTCTCCATCCAAACCAAAGGAGACCTAACCTTTGCACAAAAGGTGCACCAGAAGTGAATCGAACCCGCGCCACCTCGTTGGAAAAGCTGTGATAACCAACCAACCAAGCTCACATCTCTGAATAATTACAACATATTTCTTCTTTCTTCTGTTCATGTCCAAGACCGATTTTTCTCGGTTCACTAGATGGTTCTTATATTTCCTTCCTATTTTACTTTTCTTTCAAATGTCTGAAACTTTTTTAAATTTGAACATTTTTCAAAACCACAAACTCTTTTCAATTTTAACAATATTTGTTCAAATTCAAGAACTTTTTTCCCCAGGATGGATGAACTATTTTGTAAAATCGATGAACTTTTTTAAAATACGTGATTTTTTCAAAATTGATGAACTTTTTTAAAACTTGTGATTTTTATCAAGTTTATGATTTTTTTCAGAGTTGATGAACATTTTAAAATTCGTGAGATATTTTCAAAGTTGTGATTTTTTCTAAGTTGATGAACTTTTTGAAAATATTCTTTGAACTTCCGAAAATCAATGTTTTTATTTCAAATTCATAAACGTTTTCAAATTATAATGAACTCTTTTCAATTTTCATGATTTTTTTTCAAAATTTTGAACTTTTGTGAAATTCTTGAACTTGTTTTCAATTTTCATGAACTTTTGAAATGAACACACGTTTTTGAGATTGGTGAGTTTTTTTTCCAGATTCGTGAACTTCTTGAATTTATGAACCTTTTCAAATTCTTATACTTTTAACTTTCATGAACTTTTTCTAGGAAAGTCGATTGTTCACCTAGTCAATGGGTGAACAATAAGAACTGATCGAGCGAGCTAGGAAACCCAATGGAGCGAGCGAGCAGGGAGCCAGGGACAAAACGATCGAGCCGAAAAGAGGTAGTTCTTGGCCGACCCACACGAGCAGCACATGAGCGTCAATTGGCTAGTAGGGCACTTACGACGCTGATTAGGAACTCCCGGTCGCCAGCGGGCGCCCCTATGTTTTGCCTTCAGCGAGAGGGAAGGAACCCTCGCGGAAGAGGAGACCTAGCTGGGCCCGCCCAACAAAGCGGGAGGCCACACCTCTTTTTTCGTCTTTTTAACGTTTTATGTTACATTTTTCTACTTTTATTTATACTTTAAAAATATTCTAAATGTATATATTACTAAAAACATCAATTAAAACATTTGAAATGTTGAACAATTATTTGAAAAATGTTGAACAAGTATTTGAAAACTGTTGAACAAGTATTAAAAAAATGTTGATCATGTATACTAAAGCATTTGAAAAAGAAAAATTGAACAATTATTTAAAAAATGTTGAAGAAGTATTAAAAAAATGTTGATCATATATATAAAAATGTTGAACAAGTATTTAAGAAATGTTAACCAAGCATTTGAGAAATGTTAAATGTGTATACAGAAAATATTGACCATGTGTTAAAAAAATGACGAATTTTTATTATCATGCATATGAAAATGTTAATCAAACATTTGAAAAATGTTGAACAAGTGTTTGAAAATTGTTAATCAAGCCTTCGGAAAATGGTAAATATGTATATATAAAATGTTGACCATTTATTCTAAAAATTGTACTCTTTTTATTTGAAATTTATTAATCAAGAATTTAAAAAATGTTAAAAATGTTTACAGAAAATCTTGACCATGTATTAAGAAAATGTTACAAATGTGTTAGAAAAATGTTAACCTAGTATTTGGAAAATGCTAAAACCGTATAACAAAAAAATGTTGACCATGTATTACAAAAAGGTATAATTTATATTGAAACAAATTAAACGTGTATTAGAAAAATATTTGTTTAACACAGTACAGACACAAGCGCTTATATAAACACACATACACTCACCCCTATGAACGCACATACGCACACCCCTATGAGCACCTTCGAGAGACTGAGCCGGCATATCACCTTCAAATTTAAGAAGTCATCGTAGGCGCCTTGTCATCGACGGAAACATCTTCTCCCACTGAATGCGCATCGCCGGAAATTCTAAAATAAATCCAGAAATAATGGATACTTGAACCCTAATGGGCTAGGGATACCACTGTCCCTCTAACTATTGAACCATAGGTTGATTCGCAAAAATGTTGTTGACATATACATAAAATGTAGAATAATAACCAAAAGAACAAAGAAAACCGGAAATAGAAATAAAAGAAATAAACAAAAAAGAAACAAAATGCAAAAGACAATGACAAACAAAGAAAACCCAAAATATATATATTAAAAAATAAGAACCGAAAAAGATACAAAATAAAGTAGAGAAAAAAGAATATGAAAAAAAACTAAAGAAACAAATGCAAAAGGATGGAAAAAAGGAAAGAAAACCGGCTCAAGATTGGAGGTACTGGGATTGATCCCTCCCCTATTCACCTTTTTTCTCCTCCTTTCTATACCTACTAATAAAGCAAGGTGAGAACCAACCTGTGGTTGGATGG
>CBMN010756890.1:48-16889 GCA_000582825.1 Hordeum pubiflorum
AGACATACTTTCGGTCCTACATCATGTTGAATATATAGACGAAATCTCAAGTGCAAGTGCAAGGCCGCAATCAAGACATTAGCCTTGCCTATTTTACTTTATTTGTTTTCTCCCTTAGAATTGTGCGATTTTTGGTCAGGGGAACTGGAACACTTTACAATGACAAATGCTTGACAAAATCACCTTCTAATTAGCATCCTTCCCCTAGGTTCGATACCCAGGGTCACCTGTGGGTAAAAATGCAGGGAATATCTATGTTCGAAACCGGATCAAAGGTAATCATTCGGCCACTAACAATAATCATTAGTTTTTGCCAATTGGAAATAGGACTTCGGTAGGCTTTTTGCATTGGACTTTTTTGGATAGGATTAAAATCGAATGAGATTGTGAGATGAGCAATTCTCTCGTGAAAATCTTTGATCCCCTCTAAATAGTGTGGGATCCCTATAACTCAAGAATAAAGAAAAAATCTTTAACTCTCATCATTGTTGCACATTTCTTGAGACATAATCATTTTGAGGGGGTCTATGATCCACACGTCAATTATCCACGGGGTATAAAACATGTGTATTCACTTAGCAAACATAATAGTCCCCTATAGGTATATTGACATCAATATCAAAACAAGATTAAGGGCATGATTTCACTTTTAATCTCCCCATTTTGGTAATTGATGGCAACATACTTATAACTCTCACAACATAAATCACTAAATCATATGAAAGCACATGGTTCTATGATTTAGACGAGCTCCCCCTTAAAGTGTGCACAAATGAACTTGACATAAAACAAGGTGCACATATTAAGTGGTAAACGAGAGGATTAGCTCCCCATAAATCATACAACCCAAATGCATATGAATAAATAGATAGACATTATAATGACAATCTATTTGATGTCATGAAAAGGTTGTGAGCAACAAAAATAAACCAGAGACTATCAATCATCACATAGTATACAATAAAATTCACAAATAGCCTCACGTACTTAAAACATACCAAATGTTCTCACAACCATAGATAGGTAGAATAATTGCTACCATAAGACATCACATAGTCTTACACAACCATTACAATATTAACCAAACAAGTTCACATGCCCATACGAAGCATGCAAATAAGAGGCAAATGCCATGCGACTACTACTCATAGAGATAACCCACGAAATAGCCTAATATACTATCACGTCTCACCCTTTGGCATCAAGATACCAAAAAGGCAAAGGGAGCTACACGAAACCCAAATGGATCAATCATGGTCGGCGGTGGCATTATCAACACCGTCGGGGCCATAAGTCTCAGACTCAAAGTAGTCAGGATACTCCACGTCGTTAGGGAAGCCAAAATCAGAGATGGTGAGATCGTAGGGGAATCCTCGTCCTCACTATAATCACTCCCACTACCAGGAAGAAGGCCCTTGCAAGCCTTAATCTTCTTATCATGGAAAAGCTCCATGTTCACAACCTCAGTAGCACAGAAAGTGCAAGCCTTGAAGATAGCTTTCGGAGTGTGGCCAATGAAATGAGCAAGTCTCATAGTAACCTCCAATATGCTCTTGTTCTTTGTTTTCCAGGATGTGAACTTGGGCGCCTTGTCTTTGTCTCCATACCTTGTTGTCCACATCTTATGTTTTGTGGTTTATAGACACTAAAAAGAGCATGAGCATCAATGAAAGCCTAAAATAATGGGCCATGGAGAAAGCTCTTACTCTTCTTGGTACTAGATAAGTGGATCTCATTACATAGGAAATCAATCACATCAGTAGGCTCATTGCCTTAGTGTGCATGAGAACCATAAGATCAATGTAATAATTTCATACCATGCCATGTCCCTAGCCTTAGGAACCTGAGAGGGAAGCACACACTTGAAGAGGAACTCATACTTACGCTGGAAGATAAACATGGTGTTACGTAAGTCATCCTTATAAAGAACCCTCTTCAGAAGTGGCATAAAAGATGTGATCGACATAGGCTCATGACAAGGATTCGCCTTAGAAATACGGAGATGAGTATAAGCACGGACAGGAATACCAAGTGCATCTCCAAACTGATCATATGAAGATCGAAGAATGGTATTGTATGTCATCCATGTAATGGTCTTGTCCTGATTAGATCCAAAGTGACAAATGGCGGGACATCGGAGACACTCTAGTTACACTAGAAACCCATAGCATGACGAAGACATGTGCCATCAGTGATCTCAATCACCCCAAGATAGCTTGCCCTGTTGGCACTAGCGTGAGCCACATTGATAGCAAACTGAGGGGGTAGTTTCCCAATAGGAAGAAAGACTCTCAAAGAAGTCATGCTAAACTAGTTGTAGACCTTCAGGAGGCCCTGAAATCTTCGCAAGCTTTCCTCGATAAATCACAAATTGATTCCTCGTTGGAGTACTCCTACCGCCTATATGTCTCCAACCTCCAAGGGTAACAAGATCAGGGGGAAATTCATAAGACTTGCTAGATATCAAATTAATCTAATCAAATGAGAGAGGGAGAATGGATCTATGCTTGAGTAAAATCTCTCCTAAGGACTCTCAAGAATCTCCGTCAAATCTTTGATTGGTGTGGGGGAGAAGAGGTAACCTTTCTCAGATCTAAGATTCATAGTGTACTGTTGGTAAACCCTCCAGGAAGTGGTGGAGGGGTATTTGTACCCCTCTAGAAAACTAGCCGTTTTAGGCTGAAAACGGATGGGTTGGATAGTCCCGCCGCTGAGCACTTACAACAGAGCCCAGAAATCAATAAAAATATTAGCAACCGTACAGTCCGGCAGGGTTAGCCGGACAGAGACATCTCCTGTGGGATCATCTGGCAGTACGTTTAACTAATGTTTTTAGAAACTGATGTCTTGGTGAGGGTTCGTCGGATTAATGTAAGAGTGGTCAATGCTCAGTACCGTAGAGGCTAGTAATAAGTTTTATATGGCAATATTGAACTCTGGAACTTGCATTAATCATAAGGAACTCATCAACTCAACAAATGTGTCATGTTATAATATTGTATAATACAACTATCCAAGTATCCCACGTAGGAAGGTTGGTCGGTAAAAAGCCATCGTGTCGCTTTGGCTATATTAATACCGCCGGTCTAAACTTAGAGGCTCTGATTGGGGGGCATAGTTGTTCAAACAGGTAGCCGGTTATACATGGCTAGAGGCCGATGACTAACATGATCATGATGGCATGAGAAGATGATCTTTGGTTGCTTCAAACTTCATCTCCCCTATCTTTCTCCTCTCCTAGGCGGACAATGGCTAAGGGGAAAAAGCTTGCCTATTTTGTTGATGCCCAGCTTGTTTGTCCTTGAAGGTTAGTTGGACTCCTTTTGTAATATACTCATGCCCTTCCGGTTTAAAGGGACCAACTCAAAACTTCCATATTTTTATTATATTCAATTAAAGTGTTTTGAGCCCTATTCAGTTAAAGTATTTTGATCCCCACGCCTCATTTAGTACATGGAGATGAGAGAGAGGGAAAGATGAAGGGTGATGCACTTAATGATTCAGTAGTCGGACATGTAGGTCATATCTCCTTTAGGCAATTTTCAGCCCACGAAATTCATGCCCTTCACTCACCATCAACCTTGGTTGCTGAGGATTTTGAGATGGACCATTTAAACAGGAGGGGAGAGAGTAGAATGCTTAAAAATTTGGGGGTTTTATAGCTTTAGGTATGGGGGTGAGAAAATTGTAGTTGTTCATGTCATGTATAGCACCAAAATTCCCCCTCCCCAATCTTTTTCTTTGTTTTATCTTAGCTTAACATTTTGCCTTCACTTATCTTTGTTTGCTCTGTAATCTCAAAGACATTGATTTGCTTATATGAAATCGAAGGGCGGAGGATGTCTTCCTTTTCCTTAGAAAAAAAGAGGATGTCTTTCTCTAAAAGAAAATAAGATGCTTTTTAGAGAAATGGACACATTTTTGGAATATATAAATATTCCTTTACACATAGGAAACATTTGTTTCCAATGCTCGGGCATTTCATCTCAAATATAGCAACAATAGTTCCAGTATGCATGGACACTTCTTTTTTTAACACACTAGCAAATGTGCCCGTGCGTTGCAGCGGGAAATGTAACTCGCAAGTGCATAGAAACATCCATCAACACGACACAACAACATTCAGACGGTGCAACCTGGCGGCAACAGGAGGCGCATGCGAAGTTCTAGCAGAAATGCATATCATTCGGATATTAAAAGGCATGACATGCGATGCTTTTGGTATAATTCTTGTACGATAATTCTGTTCACACCAACCATGAATAAAATCGCGAACCAACCTGTGGATATATGGTAAGAGGGACAGAGGTATCCCCAACCCACCAGGGTTCTAAGTCTTGGTGCTCGCATTATTCTTGGATTTATTTCAGGATTTTCGACGATACGCTTTCAGTGGGAGGAGACGTTCCCGTCGACGACGAGGCATCTACTATGACTTCGTAAATCTCAAGATGATATGCCGACTCAGTCTCTCCGAGGTTCTCATAGGGGTAGGGTGTGCATGTGTGCGTTCATAGAGATGAGTGTATATGCGTGTATATGAGCGCTTGCGTCCGTACTGTGGAAAAAAACCATCAACACAATCAAAGAGTAACAGAACAATTAGATTGGAATCTACCCCCTCCCTTTTAGTTTGTTTGGGCTATCTCAGGAATCTCAACAAAGATAGATAGTTAAACTCATCGTAGGGAATCAATTGCACATGCCCACTTCCAATTAGCACAATTGCTTTCCTCCCAAATGGAATAACTTGGTTTGAAAAATCTCGGGGAAATTGAGTTTTTCTTCATTCTTTTTCTGTTCCATCCATCCCTTATAATCAGCCATATATAGTTGTTTCAGCAGCGCATGTCCCTCCCTCAATCAATCAGCCATATGTATTTGTTCCAAACGCACATGTCCCTCCTCCTTTTTCTTCCTCAATCCGATCCGCATTCACGAACATTTTGTAAAATCTGGAACATTTTTTGAATTCATGAACATTGCAGACTATTTCAAATATATTTTTAAAAAATATGAACATTTTCTGAAACATTTTTATTGAATAGGCAAATATGTCAAGAGTAGACAAACACTTTTCTCGAAATTGATGATTTTTTTAAATGCATGATCTTTTTTGAATCAGTGAACATTTTATGAATCAATAAACTATTTTTTAATTTACGAACAGTTTCTGAATTTTTAGGATTTTCTTAATTCATGACATTTTTTGAATTGGCCAAAAAATTCAATTTCATTAACATTTTTAATACCTGAACTTTTTCAAAAAATCATGAACGATTTTTGATTTCCTGAACATTTGTTTAAAAACTTGTGAACATTTCTTAAATATGCGAACAGTTTTTAAAAGCCATAAAAAATTTCTCAAATATTAGAGATTTTATTTGAAAATTCTCATTTTTCTATTTTTTGAATTCTCAAATTATTAAAATTAAAAAAAATTGAAGTAAAAGAAAAAAGTATTTTAAATACATGGGCCGGCCCAAATAGGTGCGTTGTGTCTTCTATAGGAGGTTCCTATTGTATGGCCGGACCAGTCCGAGATTTTTCTGTGTGAAACGGTTTTTATCATTTATAGATGGCATTGGTGGGTAATATTTTGCAACCTTAAGGGCAATTTCTATGACGTACGGGCAAAAGCACACCGTCATTTATTAGTAGGCATAGATATAGATAGATAATATATATTTTTGGGCCAGAATTTGTTGAAGTCAAATGAACTTCGTACAACAGCGAGCGACACATAGGGGCAGAACCGACTGCGCCACTGCCCCATTGCACGTACTACTCCCTCAGTACCGGTTCGGGATTCTGTAGCGAACCGGAAAAAAATTGTCACACATTGTAGCACTTGATGGTTTGTTCCATATAATTAAAAAATCTAAAATTTCTAGATTGTTTTGAAAACATCAACAGTTTTCTGAAAAATGATCATTTTTAGAAAATAGCAGTTTTTCAAATAATTGAACATGTTCTCATAACATGAACATTTTTTTAAAGACGCGTTGTCTTTCAGATTTGTGAAAATTTTCTCATAACGTGCGCATTTTCTCAAAGATGTATCTTTTTTTCAAATTTGTGATCCAACTGGGCTGGAACAGTCGTAATTCGGATGCCTCAGAAACAATCCAACTGGGATAGACACAAATGATTAACATGTTCCACTTTTTTATTTCACTCTTGTAAAAATTTCGTACACATGGTTAAGATTTTTTCGCACACATCAATTATTACTTTAAATTACATTAACGTTTTTTATACAATGTATAAAGATTTGTGTACACATGATTAACATGTTCTACTTTTTCTGTTTCACATTTATACATTTTTCATGTGCATATAAAATATTTTTCTATGCACATTTAATTTTGCAAATGCTAGATTAACAAGTTTTTCGCACACTTGAATCGTTTTTCTTAATTGCATGTATATTTTCTTAAAATGTATTAAAAAAAATTGTACACATGATTCCCCTTTTTCGTGCACATGATTAACTTGTTCTACTTTTATTGTTTCACATTTATACATTTTCGTGTGCATCAAAAATATTTTCGTTATAAATTTAATATTTCGAAATGCAATATTAGATTTTATCATAGACATGAATCATTTTTATTAATTACATGGTCACTTCTTAAAATGCATAAACATTTTTCGTAGATGTGATTAACATTTTTTTGTACACATGATTAAAATATACTAATTTTCTTGTTTCACATTTATACATTTTACTTGTGCATCAAGAATATTTTTCTACACGCATTTCACATTTTCATATGCAAGATTAACATTTTTTTACATACATGGAAATTTTTTATGAATTACATGGACATTTTTTTACAATGTATAAACCTTTTGGGTACACATGATTAACATGTTCTATGTTTTTCCTGTCACTTTTATACATATTGTTTTTCATCAAAAACATATTTCTATACACATTCAAAAATTTAAATGGAAGATCAATATTATTTTTTCACACACATGAATCATTTTCGTGAATTACATAACATTTTTTACAAGGCAGAAAACTTTTTAGTACACATGATTAACATTTTTCACACACACATGATTAACATGTTCTACTTTTTTGTTTTAAATTTATACTTCTTTCATGTGCATGAAATTTTTTATAGACATTTAATATTATCATGTGCATCAAAAACTTTTTAAATTTCATTTAATTGTTTTATTTAGAAATATAAACAAAGAAAGAAATGATGCAAAAAATCCAAAGGAAAAATGTGAATAAGAAGAGAAAAAAATCAAAACTAAACTAAAAACTAGCCAGCAGGCGAGTCGTGGCTACTTGGTCGGCCTAGTACGTGAGCCACCGTAGGCGAGCCATAGTATAACTGGCAGGCGGAACATAGAAGCACGTTCTCTCTTCAAGCAGTCCCTTGAGCTCTTTTTTTTTAGCTTTTTTCATATATTTTCCTTATTTCTAATTATATTTCGAAATATTCCAAATATATTTATTAGAGAAATCACTTTCCATAAAATATTTAAAACAATTCATCACGCATATAAAAATATTAATTGTGTGTGAGGAAATATTTCTATGTACACAAAAATTGAACAATGTGCATGAAAAAAGTAATAATCAAAACTATTCAAAGAAAATGTTAACCATGTATAAAAAAATGTTAAACCTGTAACGAAAAATGTTCCATGTATATGACCTAAATGTACTATGTGTGTGGGAAAAAGTAGACATCAAAAAATAAATATCAACAAAACTTAGTCACGTATTAAAAAAATTAAGTCATGTATACAAAATTATTTCCAATGAATACAAAAAATGTACAATGTGTATGCAAAAGACATAAATTATATATATATGTAACCATATTATTTATATATTTTAAGATGCCTTGATCATATATTAGAAAATATGGAACGTGTATATAAACGTTGTTCCCGATGTATACATAACCTGTACAAAGCATATGCAAAAAACTAGACAAAGAAAAATGTGTTTAAAAAAATATTATTCGTGTATTTCAGAAGAATGTCTAACGGGTGTATTAAAGAATGCTCATGATATATGCCAAAAAAATTGAATGTGTACGAAAATAATTGACATGAAAGAATATGTTTGAAAAAACATTAATAGTGTATTGAAAAAATTAATGTATACAAAAAACATGTTTAATGTATTTGAATAAATTTTAAAATTGTATAAAAATATTCTGGTTCTACATGAAAAAGGAAAGAAACAGCCTGATGAAAACCCAAAAAACCAAAGAAAAATGAAGAAACTAATGAAAACGGAAAAAGAAACAAAGAAAAAAGAAACCCGAAGAGAACCCATGCATAAGAAACAAAGGAAATTCGATTTTTTTTTTGAAGAAAACTAATAAAGAAAAAGAGAAAACAAAAGAAAAATTAAAGGAAAGAAAATAATGGATTAAACTAACGAAGCGGTAGTCAGCAAACGAGCGAACCCACTAAATGGACCGGGCCAGAAATGACATACATGGAAAATTGCTTCAGACAAGCATACATCTTGGATAAGCGACATATAGCTCTTGAGGTCTTACAATAGGGAGCAAATAACTAAAGATTATTCCTTGGGGGCTCCCATCGGAACCAGGTGCCAAGTGGTGCGCCAGTTGCGACCACGTGTGGTTTAGGACCGCGTCAAGTGGTGCGCCAGTCACAACCACGTGTCGCATGTTGGGTGCGCTCTTTGAATTTCATTTTTAATATTATGTTTTGTGTTTCAACTTTTAAATGGTTTTTTCTTGGTTTTTTCCGCTCTTCGTCTCACGTCTGGTTTTCCCAAGGTTTTGGAGATTTTTTTAAGAAGCGCGGTGTGCTTCTCAGGAAAATGTGTATGTGCTTCTCGAAAATAAGAAAAAAGTATGCATCTATGAAAACCACATAATTTTTTTCGTGGATTACACATTTGCTTCCACGAGAAAAACGAGTGTGCTTATCGGAAAGGGAAACAATTTTGTTTTCACGAGAAGCACAAATTCACATATATGCTTCTCGTGGAAGCACATATTCACAAATTCACAAATTCACAGATGTGCTACTCTAAAAAGGAAAAAACACAATTTTGCTTCTGGTGAAATACAAAATTGCTTCTGGGAGAGGCACGGTACTTCTCGATAAAAAATGTGCCTCTAAAAAAAACCGGCAATCGTGTTTCCGTGCTATAATTGTTTTTCTTGTTATTCGTATTTTTTGTTGCCTTTTTTTTCAAAAAAAAATGAACCAGATTTGTTTTTGGGTTTTTAGCTTTTTTATGAAAAACAATTTGTCGAACCTATTACCATTGGTTTAGTTTCACAGATCTCGATGCGAGAATTCAAATGGTGAAAATGATTATGGATTCTGACGCATGGTTCTAGAGATCAAATATTTTGAATAAATGAATCTATAGTAAAAAGGAAAACACTCAGGTTGCGACAAATGGTGCATCATGCGGTGTGCCGCTTGTCAATGTCCGAGAAGGTGGGCCTGACCATTGCCCACATGTTGTTGCGAGAATATTTTGCAACATTTTTCAATGAGATTCACCGCATGAAACATGAATATTTTGAGTAATAATATAAGAGCTAAGATGATAATACATATTAGTTATTTTGTTTGATTATTGTATAGTTTTAAAGTATTTATTACACACACACACAAAAACACACACATACACACACCAGAAACAGTAGTGGAAAGCCCCTACCGTGAGTCATTTACATTTATCATGTAAAAGTAGTTTTACATAGTTGTCTCGTGTGTACACAAAGGAGAAAACAAAAAGCAAAAAGAAACAATAAATATGAACATAGAGACAACCTAATGAAATGAAAATTCTCATGTATGTTTACATGTTGTGCTGAGTCTTTTCTCATACATGTTGCATGATGTTGTGGCATGCTTCATGTTGAAATAAATAGGTTTGTGGGAGTGGACTTTTTTTCATGCATGTTATGTGATGAGGTGGCATGCTTGCATGTTTAAAGAAATAACTTAGTGGGGTTAGCTATTTATATGTAGAAGATTCCTTAATTAATGATTTTGTCATACAGGACGAACAGTCCTATTCGTTGCACACAAGTCCCCAAGAAGCGACGCAGCGCATACTCTCCTAGTGCGCATGTCTCCTCTATGGACCACAACCATACTGGGTTTTTTCCCGCGTATTTTGGGAAGTTTCCAGGATCTTCTCTGAACCAGTTTTCCTATTTTTTCTGGCTTTTATTTTATCTTTTTTCTTCTGTTTTTCCTTTACGTTTTCCTTTTAAATTTTGTTTTCCCTTTTTTTACATGCTAGTTCTTTTCTCTTTATTTATCATTTTCTCTTTTTTTCTTTTTCCAAATTTCCTTTCTTCTAATATTTGCAAACCTCTTTTAAATTGTGAACACAATTAAATACGACAATAATATCGGTAATCTAAAACATCTTTGAAATCATGAATATTTTGCAAAGTTGCGAAAAAAATTTAAATGATGAATTTTACAAATTGCGAACATTGTTTTGAAATTCTGAACATTTTTTTTAATCAAGGAATATTTTTTAATCAGGGAATAATTTTTTAAGTTTATGAACTACTTTTGGCTTTTGACAAATATTTTTGAACATTTTGATGGAATCTCGAACATTCAAATCATGAATTTTTTAATGTTTGTTTTCTTCAAAAAAATAAACTTTTTAAATCATGATTTTTTTTGAAAATAATGAACTTTTTTTCATTCACAAACGTATTGTGATTTCTTCAACATTTTTTTCAAAGTTCACAATTTTTCTGAAATTTGAAATTTATTTAAAATCCCAAATTATTTAAAGAAGAATTTAAATAGAAATAAAAACAAAAGCAAAAAAATTAAAGAAGGGATGTCCCACGCCCCGCATGGCCAGCCCAGAAGAGGGTGCGAGCTGACTCATTTGCCACACCTTTTTGTAGGGGTAAAGGCCAACTTTATTTATCAAAGACCACCGTTTGTGGGATAAAATTTAGGTCATGGCACAAACTTGCCACAAATAGCGCCCCTGGCCTAACAAAAGCGAAATTCAACTAAATTGTGTGCATCGGTATTTGCACAACCTTCAAAATGAAAATTACAATCGAAGTTCTCAGCTCAAGAATAGATCTCTCTAATCATAGAAGCGTATTGTCCAATGGTGCCCTTCTTTATATACTACACAACTTGTTTAGAGTCGCATGCAATCCCGACTTTTCCCAGGAGGAGGGCTTCTGCCAGAAAGAGTGTTTCTCGGCACGCAATTGCCTCGAGGGTTGCTACATCATGCACTCATGAAATAACCAATACCGAGCTGCCCAAGTACTCACCGTTTTCGTCACGGCAGACTGCTGCTGCCGAACCTCCTCTCCGATATCTAGAGGGGCGCCTTAGGTCGAGATACCCTAGCAGCGGTCGTGCTAGCAGGTGAAGCTCTCGGGATCTTCTATTGAAGGATGTTCAGATCAGCAATAAATCTCTCGATGAATGCTAGAGTAGCTTGTGGACTCTGGAAAATCCCTTTGTGAACCGCCTTGGGAAGCGCCCGCCATGCAGCCCAAAGAGTGGCAACTAGTTTGATGAAGGCTTCATGAAGCATGGAGTTCAGCATGGTAAATAGACATTGCTTTGCAATTGGTTCTGGGGTGGCTATTAGATGTTCCTCTAGTTCCTCATCAACGAGCGCCCATATACACCTTGACATTGTGCACTCTATCAAGGAATAACGCCATGAGTCCAGAGCACCACACAGGCTACATGCGTAGGAGGAAGACATATTTCGGTGTGCACGGACGTCTTCAGTAGGTAGCGATTGCTTGGACAGCCTCCAGAGGAACATCCTTATCTTTGATGGTACAACAACTTTCCATAGCATTTTCCAACAACTGGTTTCATCACCCCGAGCCCGACGAGCCCGCAGTTCCTTCCAACCAGGCCTCGCGCCACTTCCCGGTAGCAACTAACATGGCATAGGCCGACCTCACCGAAAAGTTCCCGCTTTTCTCAAAGTTGCACGACCAGAAATCTGGTAGGTTCCTTGTAAGCAAAGGGACCCCCATGATTGCATGTGTGTAAAGTGAAAGAAAGGTTTGGTCGACTAGCTCATTGTACCAAGCTGTTGTCGTTGCATCTATGCGTTCAGACACGAGGACTGGGGGGTTGTTGCTCAAACAACCATATGTGTGCATCATCTCGTCCCGTGGTATCCAGTTGCCAGGTTATATGTTGATCATTTCACCGTTACCAATTCGTATTATCAGCCTTGCTTCATCACGTCTCTAGCTTCTATGATTGCCCTCCATACTTGACTTGGATGGTTTTCCTATTCAGCAACAAGGAAAGAAGATGATGGGTAATAAATTCCTTTCAGAATATCAGCTGAAAGTGATTCAAGGTCCTGTAAAATGCGCCAAGCCTATCTTGCTAGCATTGCAGGTTAAAGAGCTCAAAGTCTTTGAAACCAAGTCCTCCCATACCTTTAGGTTGTGTCATCTCTTTCCATGATACCCAGTTAGCCTTGTGCTTTCCATCCTTGCTGCCCCACTAGAATTTTCTTACCAGCATGTTAAGGTTCTCACAAAGACCTCTTGAAAGTTTGAAACATGACATGGAGAAAACCCGTACCGCTTGCGCAACTACCTTAACCAACACTTCCTTACCAACATAAGACATGGTTTGCTCAATCGAACCTTGGACTTTGCTCCACAAATGACTCTTAAGTTATTTGAAGGAACCATTCTTGGATGATCCAACATCACTCGACAAACCCAAGTATTTCATTAGGTACATGGAGCAAGCCTTTTATCTCAGTGCAAACTGGAAAATATAGATGATTTATCAAAGTTAATGTGTTGCCATGTAGCCTGATAATAACTGTTCAACACATGGTTCACCTAAGTAGCACCCATAACATTGGCCTTGAAAAACAGCAGGCTGTCATCTGCAAATACCAAATGGCTAACCAGTGGAGTCGAAGCAGCCACAGATAAACCACGAAGGTTGGATGACTCACTTTTAGATTTTAAGAGGCACGAAAAGCACTCTATTGCTAGCAAGAACAAGTATGGAGACATTGGGTCACCCTGTCGAATCCCACGAGATGGCAAAAACTGTTCCAATTTGTTTCTATTGAATAGTACTGAGAATTTTACTGAACTCACCATGCCTATAACAATATCCACCCAGTTGACTGTGAAGCCTGGTTTGATCATGATGGCACGTAGGTAGGCCCATTCGACTCTATCATATGCTTTCGTCATATCTAATTTCAGGGCACAACGTTGGTTTTTCTTTTCTCTGTTGTGCTTCATAAAATGCACACATTCATAGGTTGTAATACTGTTATCTATGATCAGTCGTCCTGGAAGAAAATCTTACTGTTCCTTTCAAATAATTTCCCACAATACTTGCTTCAGGCGATTAGAGATGACATTGGAGGCAATCTTATAAAAAACGTTGCACAACCTGATCGAACAAACTGTGAGAGAAGGATTGGGTTGTTTACCTTGGATATGAGTACCAGGATAGTCTCGTGGACGTGCTCAGATAAATCCATACCCTCAACAATTTCGATCACTGTTTTGGTCACCTCGTCTCCACACGAACCCCAATGACGCTGAGAAAAGTGGGTCCGAAAACTATCTGCTCCGGGGGCTTTAGTTGGGAACATTTGGAAGAATGTCTGATGGACCTCAACGTGCTTATATGGGGCGGTTAATATATCGTTCGTGGCCTGTGTGACCCGGACTAGCAATGTGTCAAGCACTTGGTCCATATGTTGGACCCCTTCTGACGTATACAGGTTTGTATAAAAATCAGTGGTCATACTCTCCATCTCGACCTTATTTTCTACTCCCTCTGTCCGGAAATATTTGTCCTAGAAATGGATGTATTCTAGACTTATTTTAGTTATAAATACATCTATTTTATTTATTTTTAAGATAAGTATTTCCGGACAGAGGGAGTATTACATTGCCATCAGGTCTAGTCAATGCCTTATTCAGATTTTTCCGTCGTCTTCTGCTAGCTCGTAGATGAAAAACAATATGTATTTTTGTCGCCGTGGGCAGCCACTCAAGACGTGCACGTTGCCGGCGCCTAGCGTCTCAAATAAGAGTTCATGTAGAAGTCCTCTCTTTGACGCACTGTGCATCTGTTAGGATTTGCCGAACTGGATGGGTGTGGAAGGGACCTGCTATATGCCTCTCGATGTGTCCAACAGTAGTGGGTCGCATAGGGGCAGCCCGATACAGTGTATTAAATTAGTGAAAATTCCCCAAAACAAGAAATGCACAAGAGAGGGATCGAAATGAGGACATCCTGCTAGAGAAAGAACGCGGCTAGCAACTAGAGTACATGAACATTCGTGCATACATAGGTAGCGAGGAGTTATCAGAGCTATTGACATCAACAGATCAAAAACATGTTTTGAAATTTGAAAGACAATTATTTTAAAAGAAAGTGAAATATTTTTTGGAAGCGAACATTTTCAATTTTGTGAGTAATTTTTTAACTCAAACATTTTTTGAAAACATGAACATTTTTAAATATGTGATTTAAAAAACAAGCAGAACATTTTCTGAAATTTTGAACAAATATCAAAACATGAAGATTTTTTTAAATCGGGAAACTCTATTTAAACTGCAAACAAAATTAACAAAGCTAACATTTTTCGATCTATGAACAATTTTTGGGAACGGGGATATTTTTTGAAACTCCGAACAAAACTTGAAACCACAAAAAAGTTCTCAAATTGTGCACATCTTTATGAAATCATTTTGTTTTAAATTTGTGGAAAATTGAGAAAAAAGATAAAACCAACTGTCACATCCAAGATTTTCCCAAACCTGGTATGTTAAAAAATTCACACGGAAAAAAATTCTAGGAAATACCCATGATTGCCTACGAATGCTTGTGATCAAACCAGGACGGGGAACGCATCTGGTACCCTCCCACTTCGCTCCCATGGGCGACGGGGAGGGCGCCCCAGCCGCCTCCGCCAGCACCCTCCTCTCCCTCCCCCCTCCCTTGCTACCGCCAAAGGACACGGTCGGCCAAAGCCTGGCCGGCATCGGCGGCGGTGGGGCGTTTCGCCTTCTCACACAGGGCCCTTGCCACGGGGCGGTGTAGCTAGGCCGGGACACCGCTATGGCGAGGGTCGCGGTGGTGCGGTGACGGATTGCCACGGCGGTGGCGTTCGGGATCGACGGCGCACGGCGGGCTTCATGGTGGCGGATCGTGTAGGCGAGGGGATGGCGACGGATCGGGATCCGCCTCGATCTGGTATACATCTTCGAACGGCGGCGTGGGCTGTGGGCAGCGTGGGCCGGTGTCCTCCGCCATGGTCATGATGGCGTCGACATGGTGGAGGCAGCATTGTGGTGACGCCACCATACCGCTGCCTCCACCATGTCGACATATGCATGATTGTTCCTTCTTGATCTGGCCGTCGACGTGTTCCGGAAATGCCACCGAAGAGCTTGCCCACGGATATCTGGATCAGATAGTATTCAGTCATGCGCGTCCATATCAGCCTATGCGGCTCCATGAGGGCGCAGCGTGAAGCTCTATTTGTTTGTTGACACTATGGGACATGTCGGTATCTCGATTTCCATGGCATAGACAGTGGTGGAGAAAGTCATGTTGGCTGAGATCGGAAGATTCGTAAGGCGGAGGGGGCCTTGGAGGTGATGGAGTCAGCCAAGTGTTTGATAACTTTCAAAAGCAGCAGTGACAAGTGGGGGCGGCAACACTGGAGGATTTCATTTTTGGTGGTGCTCCTCGGGGTGCCGAGTCGTGACTTTCATGGTGAAAACCTAAAGTCTGACCTTCATTGGTTGTGCCTGGCAATTGCCTTGCTGAAGGTATTGTTTTGAGAGCTCAAACTTTCTCTAGGATGAAAACCTAAGATCTTGGATCGGGCGGCGACGACGTTTGTGCACTGTTTTCTTCTTGAAGGCGTCGTTTTTGGAGACCTTTTATGTTTTTCGGGTGTTGTTTTTGGTGGTGGTTTGTGTGCTGTTGCTGAGAGGTGTTGATCACTATGGCGAGGCCTTTATTTTTATCCTTTCTTTTTTGTTTTGTTTTCGGGTTGTGTGTATCCTGAATGTTTTTGAGACATCTTGTTGGTGTAGAGGCTGGGTGTAATTGATATATTCGCGATATTAATATATTCCTCTTTTAAAAAAGGAATGCTTGTGATTGACTTTGTTTTGCTTGATTGATTGCCTAGAAGGATAAAAATCCAAATGCAACCAGATGAAACCCTAGCAAGCCTGGCTAGGAACGCAAGCCTGGATAGGAACGCAAGCCATTTTGTAAATATTATTTGGGCAAAAGTATTCTTCATAAGTCCCAAGTAATATGAAAATCCAATTAAATTTCCAAGATTTGAGTTGGATTCATTTTGAAAACAAATCAAAATCAAAAGGGAGATTATTCAAAAAATTTCCTTGCAATTATTTTGGCAGCAAATGATATTTCATAAGTCCAAATAATGAGCTAGACCCCCTGTCATTTTCAAAAATGAATTTCAAATAAATTTGGTTTTAAAACCAAATTCAAATTCAGAAAGGAGAAATAAGTGCAGAATTTAGATGTCCAAATAGCCCAAAGAAAATGTCCACACATTCACAAATATTCATATTTGAATTTAGGGCATCTTTGTTTTGAAAAGAAAATTAAATTCAAACTGGATTTGAATTTACAAAAGAGACAGAAAAAGAAGAAGAAAAAGAAAAAAGAAAATAAATAAATGGAGAAGGCCTAAACCTAGCGCAGCCGGCCCAACTACCCTATCGTAACCCTCCTCGACCGCCCGCGACCACCACTACACTTCCCGCATCGTAGCGTGATACGTCTCCAACGTATCT
>CBMN010756901.1:0-10239 GCA_000582825.1 Hordeum pubiflorum
GCCGTTTGCCCGCTAGACGTGTCCATTTTTCTTTACACCTGAGAGACAAGAAAGAAAAAATCTGAAATAAAACGAAAAGGGGAAGACATGTTTTCATTCTAGGCCGTATATCTCGGAAAAAAAATTGATGATCCACTGACACCAGGTTGCTCTGATCGGGCGGGTCTCGTCCCTTCCACTCTCACCCTCCTCAATCCCTTCGTTCTCTCTCCTCTCGCCCCCCACCCGGCAAGAATCTCGCCCTCAGCAAGACAAAATCGCCAATGCATATCGTTTGATTCCGAGATGGGTCGAGAAATTAGTAGGTGGAGGTGTTGTTGTTGATCGGAGCAGTGCGAGCTTTGAGGCCGGCGGGGTGGGTAGCCGGAGGAGGCGGCGGTTCTTGCTCCAGCGGCCGTGTAGGGGGGCGGATCGGAGGCCGCGAAATCACGCGGCGGCGCCAGATCTGTCCGGCTCCAACGCGGTGGCCTCCCAATCCACAATCTTTTCCTGCAAGCACGGACCATGAGGCCATTGACGCGGCCGCGTGTGCGGGGGCCGTGGGAGATGGAAAGGCTCGTGGAGGAGATCCTGATCCGCATTCCGCCGGACGAGACGGCGGACCTCGTCCGCGCCTCCCTCGTCTGCAAGGCCTGGTGCCGCCTCCTCTCCGGCCACGCCTTCCGCGGCCGCTACCGCACCCTGCACAAGACACCTCCGGTCCTCGGCTTCCTGCAAAGCTGGGACGACACCGTCGAGCGCTTCGTCCCAGCCGCGAAATTCCGCCCCCGCAATGCCAAGCGGCGGGACAGTTTCGTGCTCGACTGCCGCCATGGCCGCGTTCTTCTTGGGTGTGAGTGGGACAGGGAAGATGAGGAGGAGGAGGAGAAGGAAGAGGAGGAGGAGGAGGAGGAAGAGAAGCTGAAGGAGGTGGAGGATGTCAACTCGAAGATGGTCGTCTGGGACCCCATGTCTGGAAGCCGAACGGAGCTGCACAACATCGTCGGCCCGGACATGGACTGCCCAAACTACTCGGCCACGGTGCTCTGTGCAGCGAATGGCTGCAACCACACTGCCTGCAACTTAGGCCCATTTTTCGTGGTTGTTGCTTTTATCGGCATTGATAAGAGGCTTGTGTTGGCGTCAGTATACTCATCGGAGACCCGGGAGTGGACCTCAATGGCCTCTATTTATGTCGGCGGCGTTGGAACCCTTGGAGCCTACATCGTCGCAAGGCCTACCGTCTTCGTTGGACAAGCGCTCCACTTCCTCCTTCGTCGAGATGAGGACATTTGCATTCTCAAGTATGACTTGGTTAGGCATCGCCTATCGGTCATTGATCTGCCAAGGCTGTGTACGTTGACGTGGAACCCTCTCCTCATTTTAGTCGGACGACGGTGGGCTGGGTGTCGTCCACCTAGACCAGCATGGGATATGCCTCATTTGGTCGATGGAGGTGAGTCTTGATGGAGTAGTGTCATGGATCCAAATCAGACAAATGGACCTCAAGACACTTGTCCCAATTGGCAATCCCAGGACATCAAATTCATTAAAGTTAGTTGGCTGTGTGGAGGGCACCGATATCATCCTTGCGATCACATATCTTGGTGCATTTCGAATTGATCTCAAGTCCCTGAGGTTGAGAAAGTTGTCGAGTAAGCCAAATAGGGGCACAATTGAGCGGGAAATATTTGAGAACATCTTTCTCTACACGAGCTTCAACAATCCACCAGGTATATAATGTTTGCTTTAACCCTTTATGTATGGTTTCGATGATGTGTTCAATTCACCAACATATGTTAAGTTTCCCTTAAGAAAATCGTGAAGATGCGCAAAGAAATTGTCATCCTGGTGACTAATTCTTCGAAACTGTTTGCTTCGTTTAGCGGTGGCAAGTGCTGTGGCGGTGGCTGAAGCAAGTGAAGCAGGGCGCCGTGTGTCTTGAAGTGGGGGGACACAGCTGTTTTCTTTAACAACACGTCATTCAACGAAGTGTTTCTGTTATTTGGTCATCCCAAATAAGTTTATAGTAATAAAGTGAGCCTATTGTACCAAGTTTAGAGGATTCTCCTAACGTGATGAGTTTAGTTTATCACTTTTAAAGATCACCGGTGGATGTGGCAGTGTGAATCATATCCAGCCATTGAAGAATCGAAGTTCAGTTTTAATACTTTGGTGTTGGTTTTCGTTTTGAGTCTTATCATATATGTTTGATATGGGAGTCACAGCTGTGGTGTCTCGTTAAGCGTCAGTTTTAAGTTGGTTACCCAGCAGCACGCATGCTTGCTCTTCTTTGTATGGCTTATCAGACTGTACTTTCAGTAACCTGGGGAAGATATGGTCACAAAATTGTCAAGCTCTCGTTTCTTCAGTCATCTTATTAGCCAGTCAGTCTGCTCCCTGCAACTTCCTTTCCCAGGCAAAATGCTTCCTGATTTGTGATACTCTGTTGCTAAGTTCAGTTTTGGCACTAGGGGAACCAGGCGTGTGTGTTTACAGGCTAAGTTCAATTTTGCTGTAACATCAGCTATTTTACGTGCACGGTTTTCAACTGTTGAAATAAATATGCACTTACAGTTATACTAAAACCACGACACTTATTTTGGGACGGAGGGATTATTAAGACATGGTACCATTTCGATGTCCCCGCAGAAAGAAAGGGAAAAAGGCGCCGTTTTGGTGTAGTTGTTTCAATAATATCGTAGCCCATACACAAAGCAGAGTACTTGGCCAGGAAAAACTACAGAATTTCCGGCCATGCTCCTCAGCCATACATACATGAGCCTGCCCACCAGTCAATGTACGTAATTTATACTGGTTTTCTCATCATAATGTTGTCAACAAGTTAGTGGTACATTAGCTATGTCTCTTCCCCTCTTCATCAGGGGCAAAAATGAGAAATAAAAATAAAGGAATCACATCTTGGGTCATGGTCTTGCCATAGCAGCAGCAGCAACATCCTGCCTCATCATGACCATCTAAGGAAGAAGGTGGAAGAAAAAGAATGGAGAATGCAGGGAGAGGTCTGCTCAGTGGTGCCTGGCGCTATGGCCCCTGGGGCCATAGTAGTCCACATGGATCTCAGGCATCCTGTGGCCCCCTGCCTTCTCTTTCTCTTCAGAGATGGCCTCCTCCGCTTCTTCCCCTGATGATCCCTCAGCACCATCTGCCCTGATCACCACCTCTTTCTCCACAGATTTCTGTAACCGATCGAAGAAAGCACGCAAGGTTAGAGAACCGATCATCGCGCAGCAAGACATCGAAACACCGGAGACGAAGGTCGCAACCACTTACATTGAGCACCGGGTTGCCGAGCGCCGCCTTGCTCCCAGCGTCCAGCCTGATGCCCTGCGCCGTCGCCACCATCAGGAGCAGAACCACGGCAGCCGCAGCCATTGACAGGCATGCCTTCGCCATCTTCTACGTCCAGTATCTGCCTAAGGACCTTGAAAGAGTTGAGCTAGGAGACAATCCTGATTCAAAGTCTTCAAGCTCAGCTCAGGACTCAGGTGGAATGGAACAGCAGTTGCTCAGTCTCAGTGAGGAGCTGTGGACTCTGCTGTTGTCTGAAGAACCATTTGACCCTGAAGAAGACCATATATACCACACACTTACACAGACACAAAACCTTTGTTAACGGCACCGGTGATTGGTGCGCTCATGTCTGCAGCCGAGGGTCTAACCTCCTGAGGTACCAATGCAGGAACATGGCCATAGTTTATGCGGCCCTCTGCCACGCTTTGGACGAGCGTGTCTGCCCCCAACCATGGAGCCGTGTTTATCAGGACGCCGGACCCCTGGATTAGGCGCGTAATGCCGTGGGGAGGATGGGATTAAGAATGCTGTCAAGTGGCTCTCAAGCAAGTGATGATGGACACCCGCTCCTGGAATGTCGCCTGCGTGTCTCCCAGGAAACGCGCAACATATTTGGTTGCTCGCGCGTCCCTCCAGAAAAGTGTCCGGAAAACATTTGAATTTGGGATCGTTTGATTGCATGCAGAAGAAAAGTGTCCGGAGACCATTTGAATTGGGGTTGTTTAATTGCATGCAGGAAAGTTGGACTGGTTGATGTACTACGTGCAATCTGGCGCTGTTCTTCGTGGCCTTATCACTTATCAGGCAATGTTTTGCTCCTTTCCGTTCACTGTTCGGCTCTAAAACACTTTTTTTTTTTGGGTGTGTTCCGAGGCCTCGCAACTGAAAATTCATGAGACAAGAGGCACAAAAGAGACCCGTCAACTTCGCGAAAAATTCACGGGTGTATGTTACATGATGAAATTTCAGGGTTTCACTCGTAGGCTCCAACAATTTCAGTTGCAGTTTGGCTTTGTTCTTCTATTTTTCATGCCCGTTTGAGTTCAGTTTCACTTATCATGATTTTTTTTGCTTGTTTCTGTTCAGTTCTTTACCTCTCTTTTTTTTTTGTATTTTTATACCGGGCAAATGGATATTCTTGTGATAGGAGAAATAGAAAAGACCGCAGATTCACTGTGATGGAATTACATGATAAAATTCCAGTTGCACTGACAGGCCCCGACAATCTTATTTACAGAATAAAACAGGGAAATGTATGATACAACAAGGCACACAGCCTCTTCCCCAGGACATGCTCACAAGTGTGAGCTCACATGTTCGTTGGCTTAATTACCAACAAGAATAACAACCACTGTCTCAACAACAATGGCCAATGGGGTAACATAACAACAGCTAGCAACAACAGCGAAGCACCAACACGACTACATACAATTAGAACTCGGCAACACCAGCATGGCAGCCGATCACGGCGCGGGAAGAGCGCCGTCACTGGCTCCCCAGGAGTATCCTGAGGCTGTTGAGCCCGTCGGCCGAGATGCTCCTCGCCACCCTGCGTGGCTGGCTCGCCCTGATCTGGGGCGGCGCCACAAGGTGGAATGACACCAGCACCGCCGTCAGGTTGTCCGTGGCGCCCCGCCGTATCGCCTCCTCGACGATCTCCCTGCAGCAGAGCTTCACGTCGTTGTGCTCCTGTAGGCATCGCCGGGCGAAGTCCACGGCGTTCTGGTTCGAGAAGACGTCCCACAGCCCGTCGCTGCCGATCACCAGGAACTCGTCGTCCTTGGTCAGCGTGGTCAGCTTGATCTCCGGCTCGGCGCTCAGGGGGCCTCCCCCGGGCCTGCTCGCCTCTTTCATTCCCTCAAGGTGCCAGTCGCCGAGGGCTCTGGTGACTCCTAGTAGACCGTTCAGGTAGCCGTCGTCCACGTAGCCGCCGAGCGACTCTACACGCAGCTTTTCGCTGAGGCTGCAGGGCCTGTGGTCCATGGACATCTCCATCGCAATGCCACACCGGGAAAGGACTGCTCTGCAGTCACCAGCGTTCGCGACCAGAAGGGACCTGCAGCAGACATAATAACGATTAGTATTGGTCAATAGGACAGTCGATTAGTGCAGTGGAATTGACAGGTCTATATATAAAAATCCAGCAAAAGCTTGACATAAAAATAAAACATGACCATTCATTGGGCAAATGCATGCAACATTATGCTTTTAGAACTGTCTCCAGGGATGAATAAAGATGCAAGATTCAAAACATGTAGAATCTCTATAGTATATACCATAGTTGCAGAACACGCAAGGTAAACGATGCCAGTTCATGATGCATTTCCCTTGTGTTTCATTTCATTTAATAGATGATGAACAATGCTAAGGAAACAAAGTGCCCTACAGGTATGGCCTATGGCTTTCTAAAAATATAGTTTATGGTTGTAATCACCAGCTCAATCACAGATGATAGATATTTAGAAGGAATAACCACAGCTATATGTGCCAGAAAAGTACCTTCCGAAAATCATTGCTGTAAGTGCCGTTGTGCCGGACGACAGAGCTCTCTGGTGAGAGCAGTTATCCGCAAACTGACTATCTATGTGCACAAAGGATCTGCTCACAACTTTCTCAAGCTCTAGAGGAAAATCAGCATCTTCCACAATGACCCTTGGCAGATTATCACGAACAAAATGGGCAGCATCTTTTCCACCATGCCCATCAAAGACCTAGAAAATGAGAAGTGCAAAAACTTACTTACAGGAACACAATATCTCGTGATTCATATAAACGGAGAACAGCTAAAATGGTAACCACATGTCATTACACTTCTTTACTGTTAATAAGAAATGTAGTCTTAAAGTACTATGGTAAAAAAATTACACTTAATGTGCACTACAATCTGTACATGAACAATGAATAGAACTTTACTGGATGGTGGCATGATGCAGAACGTAGATCAACATTAGTAGTTAAAGATGAATCATAGGGTTGACTGTGGATATTTCTTGAAAATACAGAGGATCTGTCTGTATAGACTTGATACAAGTTTCCTGGTACACAAATACAACTCTACATTTTCTACTGCTGGGTGTAAAATGCAACACGGATCAAATCTGCCATAACTTTCTCCTTCTCATATGGAAATTGCAGTCTATAAATAATTGTCGCTTATAGACTAGTTGTAAATTTAAATAGAGTTAATTGTTCTATCAGAATGAGCAAAAAGAAAGAAAAGAGAGCAGGCGCATACCCCATAAAAGGAAACAACTTCTTTATCCACTGTTGGATAACCAAAGTTTTTAGCTAGGTCGGCAATACACACATGGGTATCTTCCATGTACTGGCGACTTCCAATATCTGACCAACCGCCTGATCTAACATTTGGAAGGAAATTGCCAAAGTTACTCTGCTTGAAATCAGCAGTTGTGGTGTTCTCACAAACACTCTCCATCTGTATGTTCAAAAACGCATTAGCATAGCTAAGAGTGTATATAAAGTAGGCTCACTCTATAACTGAGAAGAAATAATAGGAAAGAATTCTGATGAAAAGATGAAGCACCACTTTTCCATATAGTAATAAATGTTACCACCTTCAATGAACTGATTATTTCTACTTGGCACTAGTGACCCAAGAAATAGTATCACGAGATAACCAGATTAGATAATGACCACACGAGAAAGTGCAATGCGGCAATGTCAAGTCTACCTATAGCTGTATGCTGATTATTTAAGCAGAACCATCTAAAGTAGTGATCACAACACTCTTTTATATCTTTACAGAGGGAGTAGATAAATAACCTGAAATTACATGGTTCAGCACTACCATTGCACAAACTAATGATGGCAACCTATGAAAGCAGTAAGCAAGACTCACGATACAGTCAGGTCGATCACTTGACATAGTGCAGGCATTCCAATGTAAGCAATCAACATGGATCATTGCAAGAATAACACTAGGGCCATGTCTTGTTTCACTTCAGCCTTAGAGAGGAAAAAAAATCTAGCAAGTAGTACTAAGTACACCCTCTCTTCCTAAATGTAAGACCTTTTGGCAGTTCAGTTTGATCTGCCAAAACGTCGTACATTTAGGAACAGAGGTTGTAGTAACTATTCCTTATGCTCTTATATTTCTTTACGGAGGGAGTACAATGGTCTGAAATTAGTACCTCCGTGACACCCTGTGGCAGTAAATCTCACCATCACGGTTATCTAGCAAATGATTGGACACAGCGTGTACGCCCAGTACAGTTACAGTCTTACAGAGTAGTACTAGTACCGACGGAGCGCAATGCGATGGACAGAGAGACAAACAACCACCTGTCGCTTCTCACCAGAAATCTCCTACCGAACACTACTGCCTAGGTGCACTCTGTCCTGTTGAACGATTCAAAGAGACTTTGTTCCAGATTTTAAGAAACGGAAGCACCAAACGCGTCCCCAGAAAGCAAGCACAGCCTGGTTCTGGTTGCTTCCAGCTCAACCCGTCCCCTTCGCGCCATGATGGAACACAGCGCCAGCAGGAACCATCGAATTTGTCGGCGAGATTCATCTGGGCTAGCAAAGAAGCGCCCTCCCAAAATCGAATCTTACACTACATAGAGAGAGAGAGAGAGAGGGAGACAGAGGGCGGTACCCACATGAGGCGAGGGGAGCTCGGCGGGCTTCTCCGCTCCGGCGTGTCCAGAATCGGGCCTCTCGGCGTCGTCCGCGCACATACCAGCCTGCCGCCGGCGTTTCTTGGCGCAACTGGCGCTCTGCTGGAGTGCTGGTGGGAAGATCGGGCACGAGGAGAAAGCAGAGAGGGAGGGAGAAGAATAATACGGGCGGGTAGGAGCAGAGTAGGAGGGAGGGAGTGGGGCGGGGGAAGAGGAATCCGAGGAGGAGAGCAACGGGGAAAGAAAGGAGATGCTTTGGGAATATCTGTGGGCAAAGAAATCGATCCGGGCAGGGCAGGGCAGGGAAAGGTGGGGGAGGAAGAAGCTTGAGGTGGTGGTTGTTTGTTGGAGCTCGATTTTTTTATGGGGGCAGAGAGTGGAAAGCGGAGCGGCGGGGAGAGAGTGTGGGGGAGGAGGAAGAGAAAGGCACGTGGTGCACGGGCGTCACAAGTGACGTTGATTGGGGTTCGGCCATTTGTTTGTGGCATTTGTTGATTTTCAATCGAAGGAATGTGAAGAAAAATTATTTGGTTACTCTCTCCACTCTATTCCTGTTGGATGGAGGCCATCCAAATGTTCGGCCTCGTCAAATTTGTTTGTATCAAATACCTCAAAGTTTAGCCTCCTTTGCCCTTTCTGTGCACAGCGTGCCATGATGGCATTATGCGAGGCGAGAACAGGCTTGGTCGCACTTGGATTCAAAGGGCACTGGGACAATCTCAGTGACAAATCTAAGGGCAAAACTGAGCGAAGCCGAAAAGTAAGAGCAAAACCCGTAGGATGTTTTTGGCTAAGGGCAAAAATGCATTTGGCCAGCTATTTCTTTCGGAATATTTTGAGCATTTTCGAACGTGCAACCGAGGTCCGGTGCACCAGATACACTTTCAGCCGCTCTTATGAAGATGAACCCAGAGGAATATCCTTGGGGCATAACTGTCTTGGAGTAACTCTAGCAGATGTGCTATATTCGCCCGTTACTATAATAAGTGGCAATATAAGGGTCGAAGACGATTTTTCATCCCATGCATATCCGATGTATTTGGCCGTTCGCAATTTTTTGAGGTATCCTATACATTTTGGCCCGTGTCCGCCATATCTACGCCCCCACTTTTTATCGGTTCCGCTATCTCACCCGCTCCTTGGCGCGAAGGAAACTTCTGTCCCTTATGTTCCTGCTTCCACTCGTCGTCGTCGCTGCCGATCTCACGGGCCCTTGCTGTCTCGCCTCACCGCGCCGCTAATCGGTGCTATGAAGTACCCTGCATTTTGTGTCGCTGCCTCCGACGGTGTCGCTTCGGCCTTCCGCGGTTGTGCACATTGCCTCCACGCCAACACCTTCCATCGCCGGCTCCAAGCGAGAGCGACAAGGGAATCACCTCGTGCAAGGAGGCGTGCCCATCGCCGCGCCACCTTCTTTCAACACCGTTGTGCTCCCTCCCGTCATGGTTGCCGACTCGAGGAAGAGCACCTCCTCCGACCCCTCTAGTGCGCGGGTGAAAGTACAATCATAGGGGTCGAGGAAGAAGGTGGTTGCGTCTTGATGCCAAGCTCCTCCTCCTCCATCCCCTCTAGCCGGCCATGTCCTCCTCGGCCCATCCACTCAACCGGCCATGCCTACAACGTGTTTGATGAAATGTCAGAGAGGTAAAAAAATCCTTTGCTCCAGTGATCTTTGGTTTGACTTTGGATCGTTTCCTTATATTTCAGTCGTTGAATTTTGTAGCCAAAACATTCACTCAACATATACTGAAATGTTGGAGGAGAATCTAATGGACTTGAGTGCTCCTCTTTACTTTGATCCGGCAAATCAAGCGGAGGTCCAAACCGAGGTGGAACAAGGTGAAAGTGCTAGTTATCAACCAGATGGTGGGTGAATAGGCGATTTATATGAAAAGTTTCGAAACAGTAAATGCATTTAAAGTATGCGGACGCGAAACAGGATCAAGTAGGGATAACTATCAACGATCTAGGCAAGGCATGGAATACAATGAAGACATACAAGCAGGTTGAGCATAATCATCATACACACTAAGATGAGTCGAAGAAACTTACACAGTATGAAGATAAATAGCAGATATGAATGTCTTCGGGGTATGTCTTCAAACAATAGTGGTCAAGCAATGGCTTGACAGTACAGAACAATATGTAAGAGAGTGAAGGATAGAACCCGTAGCTTGACGAAGACACAAGATTTGTTGGACCAGTTCCAGTTGCTGTGACAACAGTACATCTGGTTAAGGAGGCTGAGATTGAACTTAGAAGACCTTGTCTTCAACTTGTTCCCCTTGAGCCAAAGTCACTTAGA
>CBMN010756909.1:0-14528 GCA_000582825.1 Hordeum pubiflorum
GCTTTGCCGTGCGACGCTGCACGGCAAAGGCTTTGCCGAGCCAAATTGGGCCTTTGCCGTGCATTTTGCCCGCACGGCAAAGTGGAGTTCTGCCGTAGTGTATTGCGGGAGAAGCAAAATGCAAAATATGTGTATATATCAGCGTAAGGTATTCACGCTTTGGTAACAAAGAGTATGTGATTATCTTCATGGAAAAATACTCTTGTATGAAAATAAAAAGTACATAAAGAGATATATTTCACAAAAACAACACTTACCTTGCAGGGGCAGGTAAAAGGTGGCGCTGGGTTCTTTTTAATTTGCAAAAGTGTCTCCTGAAACCTTTGAAATCTTAGCCGGATTCTAGGAGGGATTTCGCATGGTTTCTTGACCTAAACCGAAAATTAAGCTACTAACTATCATTTGACACATGGTGAATTCAACGAAGTTGAAGTTTGCAGTACACAATTATGTCCATTTCAGTGCTATGTACAATGCATAATGTTGTTTTAGACACTTGTTTCTTCAACACACAAATGGACTACATACTTTTCGACCAAAAATTTGCATGTTCCTACATAATGGCCTACATATGAGAATATCCTTGCTCACTTAAAATTTGAATGAATGGAACACAAAAATGGACATACTTTATGCATGAGATAGTCTAGACCTACGCATATATATATAATTTTCCTGAAATTAACACACAAATGTATAGACTTTATATCCATGTTTTTTCATAGATCTTTGTCACCTATACATGAGGGGTTTAGATCTTTGTCACCTATACATGAGGGGTCTAGATCTACATATACAAAGTTTTGAAACGAGATCTACATATACAAACAGCCTTGCTAAAACATAGAGATAAGTATAATTCACATCAGCCCTGTCAACTCTAATTCGTTGGTTCACCGCACAGGTGCTTTGCCTTGCATATCACTACCCAAACACTATATATCAAATCACAACAAACAACATATTAACATGTGAAAGAAGAGAAGAACCTTAGATGTGTATAGGCTTCCGGTCATGATAGGCTTGACAACTATCATCAGCAACAATCACCTGGAACACATGTTTGTACACTGCAACAATATATCATCACTAGCACACAAGTTTTTTCTCAGATGTAAGATTATCTGGCATACGAGGATGGGTCTCTTATATAGAGTGCGCGAGGGGGGTATTAAAAAGTAATATGAAACGTTCCACATGATAAACTCGACGGTTATTTGTGGCCAATAGTGTCGGTGACAAGTCACGACAAGCATGGGCTGCTTATTTCCCGTTCTAGATGACAACATTGCAACTACATAATTAATGTGTTTTATTGATTCCAAAATATAAGTTCAGTGATCACAAAATAATGGGTTATTTCAAAGAGGATGTATAAAACAACATTATCTTATTAGGTTGAATATTAAAAAAAAAATCTTAGCTTGTTCTCCTGATGGCATGGAAACTAAATATTTACAATCCGAACAATAGGCACATCGCTGCTATAAATCCCCATCTATCACACACCCTATAGTCGAATTGTGTCCAATGAAGGCACCACACACGTTACAAAAATAAATTGAAACGCGTGTGATTGCTAACCCCGTCGGGTATGACTTAGAAAGGAGAACCATGGGCGATAGAGGGCACCTAGTTTGATCTAACGACATGTGTGTGATAAGTTGCAATAATACAGACGATTTCGCTGCTCGAATACGTGTGTGTTGCCTGGCAAATGGTTGGGATGAACGAATTGTGTGCAATTATGGGGAGCATCACACACCTTACATAATTTGTTCACCACGTGCGAAGTTTCGCACACAGTTTTCTAAAGCTAGGTCATGTGCGATAATTCGGGACAGCGCACGATTGTGTGTTGAGAATTGTGTTCTCTACTAGGCACATGATTGAATTAAAGGAACTGTGTGTGGTGGTGGGAATTCCCCGGCATTGGGAAAGAGGAACTCTTTCAGAGGTCAAAGATACTGAGAAACCATTGCACACGTTTTCCTGATGTGGATCGTGTGCGATGTGACTTGCTCTGTCTGTAGAATAGAAACATAATTTCAACAACATTGGTCATCTTATTGCACAACTGCATCCCATTGCACATATCGTTGCATAATTACCTAAAGTAGGAAACGATCATCATCTACCACTTCTTGGAATGCTTGCGAGCGCTGCGGCTGCTACGTCATGACCCATCGGCGTCAAGGAGAGGGAGACACATCCACATGTCAAGAATCCTCATATACATGTCGTAGTTTATATAGTCATCCTTGGGCACATACGTGAGGTGCTCTGGGCTTAGTTTGTCCTCCCAGACCGAGTGAAAGTGATGCTTGTCAATTTCATCCCTCATGTTGGCGTACGAGGGGGTGATGATAGCCGCAGGAAGGGAACCAGGGAGTCCTGCTGCTTCCTAGCACCGACGATTTTGTATTGCGTCTAGATGTCGATGAGATTCGGACATGCGATGACCGGATTACAGAGCACCTTTGCATCGATGGTGTTGTCCACCGTAGCGAATTCGTAATCAGAGCTATTGAAGAACCTGGCAAAACATTCGCAAGGCCTCATTGAAAGGGCAGTTCCCTCCATATGTGATTTGGGTGAAGATGACAACGCAATTTGCAATCTAATCATGTGCTTGAGCTATACGGGTATATTCAAAAGTGGCACAAGATGGTTAGATACCCGTATAAAAGGAAAAGAGCAAAGGCGGTGTTGCGACGTTCTCATTTTTCTAGAGGTGTAGGAAACCCATACTATTAAGAGGGAGATTGCTTTGGAAGGTATGGGTGGAATCAATCACGTAAACAAAACTCTATTGCACCCACATTACCTTTCGTGTACTCAAGGAGTTCATCTTCAATTTATGTTGCCCCTGGATTTTTCTACTTAGTAGTACCTGGGTAGACAATGGTAGCACCGCTCCTTCTACTGTTGACTGTTTCCATGGATGGTAGTATCGGCTACTTGACTGGTAGTATCGCTCCCCTTCGAGAGCAAAACCGCCGGACAAAGTGCCGACTCCAATTATCCTGTTTTGCCACGGTACTAGGGTGGCACTGCCACAACAATATCAGTTATTTTTATTTGCCAAAACTACCGGTGTCGGTTGTGGTAGTACCACTTTGGGCACTTTCAATGCAGCTCGATATGGCACTGTGGTACTACTACCACTGTCCGCAGTGGTATTACTGCCCTGGAAATTTTTGTGGTAACGGTTAGAAGTGGTGGGTCATATAAATAGGGGGTCTTCTTCCTCATTTCGACCTACCTCTTGCTTTTCTCTCTCTCTCTCTCTCTCTCTCTCTCTCTCTCCCCCCGTCATTGTTTCCCAAAGCTTATTTCACCTAGATCTCTCTCCCTAGCCATGAAATCCTTGATATTCTAGTATTTGGGACCGAAGACCTACATCTACTACCCCACTGAAGCAAATTTGACCATCCCTTGTTTTTCATAATGGATCTTGTTACTCTGGGGTGTTTGGGCACCCTAGACGGAAGAAATCACCTCGAAGCTCAATCATCATGGTGTTGTTGGGATGAACCTCCAATTAAGTTGTGGAGATAGCCTCAACCATGTTTGTGAAGGTCCGGTCGCTGCCTCCAAGGGCACCACGTAGTAGATCGTGGCACCTTGCATTGTGCGAGGTCATGAGGAGAATTAGGTGAGCCATTCTAGCGCTTAGTGAGCATCGTGCCGCCACACTTCTCCAACTGAGACATACCTCCCCCCAAGGAGGGAACTCCAGGAACTACAACATCGTGTCACTTGTAGTTACTTCTTTCCTTCACTTACTATTTTCAAGCTAGCTTCATTGTCCATCCTATCCAACACCCCCCTCTAGTGGAACATACCTATCCATTCACTCATGACCCTGCAGTAGTGGTAGACAAAGATGTGATGGCATACACACAACTGGTCATGCGGGTGTACTTGACGTCGAGCCCGATTACCTTGTACTTTTCGTCCCTCAGAAACCGCTTGAATATGGTGATGCAGCGGTCGACCCACTATGGCTCATTGATGTACAACACAATGAGGTCGATGGTGCCATGGGACTTCACAGTGAACTTTCTATACACATTCATCCGTGGGGTTGCCATTGTATGGTACGATCGTCTTCGTGTGGGCAATGTTTTTTTTGGGTGTGGTTTGTGGGGGAGATTGAAAAGGTTGAAGTATACATGGTTAATGGCAGAACAGAGTAGTGCATGGGGCCGCACTTATGTATCGGTAGTAGAAAAACGGGCATTAGTAGCAAGCCCTGGAGGCGGTTATGTCTCTATGTTGCAAAGCCGCATGTAATAATCTAGCGGGAGGTGGTTATTTGTGTGGTGGAGGAGGTAGGAACTTTGAAACCACCAGTACTAACAGATGGACACGGTTAGAGAATGTGACACATTGTACATGTTTGTCAAACTGGCTTCATTATTCGCTTGGAGGTTGGCATGTTTTGGTAGAAGCAGCTACCAACCGACCTGTGACCAAGTCCACTTGAATCTATAGGGGTCACGCACTTACGGGAAGGAACATGTGAGGATGGATCTGACTTCACTGGTCGGATGATAATCCGGGCTAGACTTGGTTCTGGTTCGGATAGGCTTGGGGCTTTATGATCCATGCAGGGCCCATGTGATGAGCCTGTGATGGATGCATATATTTAGTATAAGTGCGGGAGATTCTTTTTCATCGATTGCTTTGGCGTTTTATAATTAGGGTTTGGCATGTGTTGCAACTTGCCACTTCTACTCGCCGCCTAGCTATGGGATCGGACCTAGGAGTCTGTCGAACGACGTTCCTCCTACATGCACGGATACCATTCGAGTCAGTGCACTTGCATAGCTCTGGAAAACTTGTTAAAGGGATCCGACAATCGAGTTGTATGAGGGATATTGGCGAGGATGAGGAGATGACTCTGGCGATGCATTGCTTTGACTCTTCTTACGCTCCGAGGACTGCGCGTGGTAATCTTGTGATCTACCTCCTAAGCATGCTCCTGGGATGATCTGCATGGCAAGAAAATTTTAATTATGTGCATGCCACATAGCCCAACACTTAGGTAAGAACACCCTCGGAAGTCCTGGTTACCTAGCAAATACGCCGCCCAAGTGGGAGAAGCAGGAGATGCACTTGTAGCGACGAGCATCCCAATCCCCTTATGGAATTCAATAGACCGCACAAACATGATTATGTATTGGGGGCTAGGACAAAGTCGGTGAAAAGACAGGGGCGATTATTATGGATAGAAAATAGAGGAACTCAAGGAACTCCTAGTAATTAATTGACCTACTTAATTCTATTTATCCTAATTAAGTTAATAGTCATGTATCTAAATGGTTCGCATTCCTACTTCAGTGAAAGCATCATGCAAAACCTGAAAGCTCCCAAGAGTGTCAACGTCCAGGTGGGATAACCCTCTTAACCTCTATATCAACGTGGTCTTTAGCAAGGACCTATTAACAAAGCTGTATCATGGCCATGTGAATGACACCGAAGTCGGTGCCAACTGGGATAGACATTATCTCGAATCCAAGGCGGAGAAGGAGAACCGTCGGGGGTACTTTCGAAGAGAAAATGACACAAATGGATGATGAAGCTTTACCCCAAGCCAAAGTGAAGTCGCGGTCCAAGCCCATGCCCAATTATAGGGTATGTTGCCTACTATAATCGAGGCAGTCAAGCATGGTTTACAATCTGGCAAAACACCAACATTGCCTTCCCACCACTCGTCAGCTCGTCGGCGGCACAAAATATTAGCTCTGAGAAAGTGTCCATCGTAGCACCTCATAGCACCTCCTCTCTCTATTTCATGGGCAACATGTATTCAACGACTGATATTGACTCCCTCATGATATGCATCACAGTCTCAACAAATACGTATTACATGCATGGTTTCATTGTTTGGATCTCTAATGTTGGCGATGACTACATGTTCCACGGGAAGACACTCTGTGCACTCTCCACGCCTTGGTGAATGGTTAAATTATGTCGGATGCAAAGGTCTTAGTCCTTCTCCCTAACAAAACATGATGATTACCGTGCATGTGCCAAGCGACGTCGCTAGGGTTTATGTGGTTAAATATACTCAGTTACGATGATGTGGATCCTCCTACATAACCAAAAGGGGCAGACACAAATATGAAACTCACATATTGCAGGAGTTGGCCCCTCAAGTGGCCGAAGACACAAATTGCTTTGGTAGTGACCACTCCACGCACAACACCATCGACGTCGGCTATCCATGGCCAAGTCAGTCCACAAGGATCAGCTCCTTTGGATCCAAGAAAACCCGAAGTTCCTAAGGTTGTGATGGTTGATCATGCACTAGTACATGATCCCCCTAATTAGCGGCATGTGAATGTACATACTAGTAGCATCCACATTTCATGCCGCTACTATCGCACCTATATATGGTAGTATAAAGCTAGCAACGAGCCGCCCGCACCCTGCTAGCTAGTGCATATACTACGAGCGACATCTATCTGGAACACCACTAATAAGACATAAACCAGTAGTGTGTGTTTCTTCTCGAACGCTGCTAACGGTGACGTCAAACACTGCTGGTAACAATTACCCGAAAAAATCATTTATTATGTTTGGCAGGATTGTGTACCCAATTTTGCTTCCATACATCATCTGTGATCCAAATGCTTCCTTATGTTGTTATGGCAGCAAAATATGATTAAAATGTTGTCATGCACATTTTGTAGCCCAATATGGTGACATGTCACCATCTTGGGCTACGAAAATAAAATCTACCAATAGTAGCTTTGATCATTATCTACCACATAGTACGACATGTTCAACACAATTAACTACCACATAGTACCTACACCATAACAATTATGACAGGATTTTTCTACGTAATTTTGCTGACATGTCATCATTTATGAGCCAAAGGCCTCCTTTTGTAGCTCAAGATGCTGCCATGACATAAGTTTTGCGACAAAAAGGGATCATTATGCTGCTATGACACCATTTTGAGCTACCAAAAACATTGACTAACATCTATTGATAATCTAAATTAGCATGTTCAATACACTTAACTAGCATGCATAGTACTCCCTCCGTAGTGATCTAAACACTCTTATATTTCTTTGCAGAGGGAGTACTTAACAATGTGCTCGAAGATCGAGTCTCCAAACACCTACTCGCCGGCTGAATCCGGTAGTGGTGGGGGCATTCTCAGTGGCATTAGCCCTAGTTTACATCTCCATGGGGCTCTCTAAACTCGGATCCGAGGTTTCATCTCTTGCGGCTCCTTTGAGGACCAATGCTAGTCTACTCCAAGTCAGCATCCAAACACACCCTGCATCGGTCGCCTCTGAGATGATGACCTCTGTTGCATTCCTCAATTCACTCTTCATACGATTTCCGCAAAGTTGCAAGCCCTCCACTAGGCCTGGGCTCTCGCGTGCGAGAGCCTGCATTTTTCAGCTCATCAAATATGAAGAAAAAATAAGTGTGATAGAAGAGAGGAAGGAATTGGGTGCACCAGATCAACCAGAGCGCAAGTGCTCATATCTACTGCCATTGGCGCTAGGAGGTCCACTTGATCACAAGTCATAAAATGGCCGATGCCAAAATCCCAATAAAGAGAGCACCATTCGTGAAACAGAGCACCAGAACCACATTGCAACCCTAGCTTCCGCCACCATCATCACCGCGACAATCCCCTCCAACTTAGTCATACTTGTCATCGGTGTATCGCATCGACAACTATTGTAAGACATATCATCAGTCATTCATTCAATGTCTTCATCTTGCGATTTGATCACTTGTGTGAGTAATTTGGTAAGGCAATGGGTTGAGGCACTGCCTTGCTACCCGACATATTTGTAGAAGGGTTTCTTGGAATGGCTTTGTATATTTGATATTATTTGCATGTGTTTGATTGCAACGGAGTTGTTTCTTGTCTTCTTCTCGGTCTAAGGCTCTACATGTACCCATGATCTCGGAGATCGATCTAGCACGAGTTAAGGAGTGAGGAGGACATGGAATGCTATCCCGAACAACAGTGAGAGAAGGGGTTAGTATGGTATCAGAAAGCAATTCCTTGGAGACGAATGAAGTGTATTAATTAAACGCCCAATGCCTTTGTCTGATTATTTATTATTAATAACCAAGGTAACCCCGCGCGATAGCAAATGTCCATCGGTTGGACAACTAACTCTTGATGCGGGTCGCGCACCGGTTAAGATGTATCTCACATTCATCCTCCACTTCTTTGTTTCGCAAGCACATCATAACGGTTGTCTTCGAGAACACAAATCGCCAGGGCGGCCTCATGGATCAATGTGCAAGGCGTGGCCTAGGTCCCTCGCCCCGCCTTCCAGAAGATCGCCATCTTGGAGTGCAATTTAGGACTCCTAGTCCTATCAAGGCTCTAAGTTGGTAGAAACTTGTGTAACCCTAGGCCTTGTCCCCCTTTATAAGACGAGGCTAGGAGGTAGATAGAGTATCATTACACTCTCCACCATACTCTCGATAGAATCATCTCAACCACCATTGCAACCGCCTCATACGAGGTGATCCCCACACATCAATCCAATCGAAAGCAGGAGTAGGGTATTACCTCCACGACGAGGTCCGGAACCTTGGTAAATGCTTTGTATGCGATCCCCTATGGTACTTTCAGTCTCACGGACCACCCTATGATGACTACTATGAAGGTTTTAGTATTGTCATTGTGTCGCTCTGGGGGGTGCCGCCTTGACTTCCCTCCCCACTCCTGTATCTAACATTCAGGGTGAAAATCCTTGTCCATCTCAGGCGGGCAACGTTGCACCGGCACGGTCTGTCGTGTCTGTCTTGGGGGTGTCGTCGATGAGTATATGTGATTCTTGGTCGTGGCGACATCTTCTGGTTGGCTTGGAGATTCTTCTCTTCTTGCCTCAGCTGCGACGACTAGCGGTCTCGTATGTGCCTACCTTTTACACGCAACGACATCCACTCTCTATCCTCTCTGCTTGCCAGTAGGGTTGGGGCTCCATCCGAAGGAAGAAGACAGAGGGTCCTCTCCGGTGGTACGTTGGTGATGATCGTCTCACGAAGTCCGGGACTTTCTTCCAGGTGGCGTGTGGTTTGATATCGTCGTGACCTTGGGTGTGCTTTGAGGTGGTCCAGCCCCTCTTGTTCTTCTAGTAGACATGCTGGAGGCATCTAGCAGTGCACTTCCGGTGCTTGTTAGAGTGTTCAGATGTTTTTGTTGTGTTTTTCTTTGATAAGAACACTATGTACCATTTGGCCATGTGCCTTTATTTGCAAAGCGGGGTAAAAGCCTATTTAAGGCATTGGTGCTCAGTGATGGTGACCGTTGGTGTGCAACATGAACGCACACAAGGTGCTCGAGAAAATATTGTTGTTGTATGAAAAAGAGGAGGAGAGAGAAAACCAGTGACATGTCAGCGTATTTCTCCTCATTTCTTGTTTTGGACGAAATATCAACCATTTTCAAGCATGAGGGGCTTAATGTCGACAAAAAGAGATGATGAGCCAGATGTAGATTTCTTGTAAACTAGAGGGACAAATACATACTTTTCTCCTTGGCAATAGATTTTTTTTAGGGGTTTCTCCTTGGCAATAGATGATCGCGCGGTTGTGTTTGTGGGCTCGTATTACTGAAACTCCTATTCCGGGGTAATAAGATTACTGGAAAGTCAACCAAGAGTCGAGGTTGAAGCCGAACCTGGTCGCTTCCATCCACCTGCTCTGTGTTTAGTTCTTGGTTTTGATCGTTAGTTTAGTTTCTATTGTGGTTGGGCAATTGGCGCCACCGCTGGAGAACAATTGCTACTTGGATTCAGCCTGTTTGACACGACCGCGTTCGCGTTGGTCCCTCGCAAAAAGATAAGAAAAAGAAACGACCGCGTTGGAATTAGAAATCGCAGGAACATATTAATAGCTATACTCGTTGTGTGAGCAACTTATGGCACCACTCTGTGTGGTAGTGCTGCTCAACTTGCGGTCCCAGCAATTTCATAAGTCATGCCTTTTGCACATGCATGAATTCATGCCAAGCTCGAACATACCAAACTCATCTCCCAAATATCTAACCAGTTTTTTTTACCGAACTGGGAACTCATTTTGCTCTGTGTATTTTTTTTCTTCCAGAAATCGGCAATAAAAGCAATTGAATTGTATGCGCCTAACCAGTACACACTCAAGTTCTAAAATTTTATAGTGGACAATTTAAGAGGAATCTTTTTTTAGTTGAAAATCGCTGCCTTTCATTAATTAAGTCACGCCACATTCTGAGGCCACCATCGAGTATACAAACTCCGGTGGTACCTGGAACCAAGTCTTACAACTTCAGAGGAACCTACAGTACTGTGAAAAACATGGCAACATGAGCTCCACAATAGAACACCGCTTTATTACCATAAACTAACGTTTACATGGGATGACATCCAAGCCATGCTTGGTCAATACGAACAACACTAACTCACAACACATACTTATTTTTTATCATGACACATAAATAACCATAAACGATAGTTTGGTCAAGCACTTTTCAGTACCGACCTATAGAACCATTCCGGGTAACAACGACTCTTCAATGCAGTCCTCTTGAGGGTTAGTATTATCGTCCATCGTCCTTGTGGAACTTCAACACTGCACCCAATATTGGACTCAACGCGGTCCTCCTCTTTTTCCTCTTGGGTTGTGGTGGTTGTTGCTGTGGTTGCTGTTGTTTCTTTTGCTCAAGAACCTGTAAAGATGGATTACTTAATCTTGAGAAAAATATTTGGATCCACACATATATAGAGTATGATTTATGCAGGAATAAACTAAGTTCTAAGAAAAATAATTGGATCCACACACATATAGAGTATGATACATGTATATAAGGCCTACCTTCTTAAATGCTGCTCTCATTTCACTGCTAAATATCTTTTCGTGTGCCTTACCATACTCCATTAGGTCTTCTGCATCCATGGTCTCCAGCCATGCCACCTGCCAACAGTATCATCGTATACAGAAATGATGAGCAAGTATATATGATAAAGTTGCACTAAAATTACTTCAATATATGTTATATGCCTCCTCATTCCTAGCTAGAAAAAAGTGTTGCCTCAATCAAACGGTATTTGTGAAATGCGGAGGTTATAAACAATTAAATATTGAGAAAATCCCCACAGTAACAGAAAGCACAAACATCAAAATTGATAGTATATCATGACACCATTTACCCACGAAATGAATTCTTGGGTGTGCTTCCTTGCTGAATTATCTCCATTATCACCTCCAGCCATATCACTACAGGATGATCACTGCCTATATATGTGAGGGCTGATTGTTCTGGTTTGGAAGAGCCTTAGGAATTATGAGTATTTATAGGAGTACTTCACCATCAGGTTTCTCTCACTCCTTATCTTTTTAGCACAAAATGAAGATAATTAAAGCCAAAGAACAAACTGACCGTTTCTTTGTGAGCTGTTGCTACAAACCAGTTTACAATATGCCAATGATATCTGGCAACTTCCACTGGATTTCAGGGCCCATGACTACACGCGAGCTTTATGACCTCAATTCTTACATCTGCAAGATTGCCCTTTAGCACAGATCATAGTTTTGCTGGGGATATGTACAAGTTTCTCTCTTTATTTTCCGTAATATCTGCTAGTAGTAACTAGCAACTTTTGCCTTATCCTCAGAAAAGGTATGGTGCGTTTTGTTACCTTGCCCCATATTAATTGCTTTTTCCTAAGTAACTGATGTTTTATTGCCAAAGATAAGACCCTCTACTACAGGTCACGCCATTAAAAGCTTCCAAAGATTATGCAGAAGTTTGTGTTTTTTTCGGTGTATAGGTCACGAGCATGTGAATATCTTGTTGAAAGAATACTCGTGTATGAAGATAAAAAGTATAAATGGAAATATATTCCACAAAAACAACACTTACCTTGCAGGGACAAGTAAAAGGTGGCACTGGGTTCTTTTCAGTTTGCAAACTGTCTCTTGAAACCTTTGGGATTTTAGCCAGACACAAGGGAGGAAGTAACTGCTGTTTCGCATACATGCTAAATTCAAGGAAAGTAAAGTTTGTGGTACACACTATGTTCATTTCATTGCAATAAAAAATATATAAAATGCATAATGTTGTTTTAGACACTTCTTGTTTCTTCAACGCACAAATGAAATACTTACTTTTCCACCAAAAATTTGCATGTTCCTACGTAATTGGCTACTTATGAGAATACCCTTGCTCACTTAAAATTTGAATGAATCGAACTGATAACACTTTATCCGTCAGATAGTCTAGATCTAGATCTGCATATATATATATGTATAATTCGCATGAACTTAACACACAATTGATACATTATCCCATCCATTTTATGGATCTTTGACACATACATGAGGGGTCTAGATCTACATATAGAAACAGCCTTGCTCACAAATAGAGATAAAGATAATTCACATCTGCCCTTTCTCGTAGTATATAAGTTTTATGTGAGGCAAATATGACCAAACCATTATGTTTTGGGTTTACCGCACAAGTGGTTTGCCTTACATATCACTATCCAAACACTACAATATTTTTCAAATCATAACAAACAACAGATTAGCATGTGAAAGAGAAAAGAACCTTAGATGTGTATAGGCCTCCGGTCATGATACGCTTGAAGACTATCATCGGCGCAACCACCTGGAGCACATGTTTGTATGTTGCAACAATATATCAACACTAGCACACAAGTTTTTCTCATTTGTAAGATGATGTAGCATATGAGGCTTGGATCTCTTATATAGAGTGCGTGAGGCAGGCATTAAAGAGTTATATGAAACGCTCAACATGATAATCGCGACGGTTATTTGTCGCCAATAGTGACGGTGATAAGCGTGACAAAGCATGGGTTGCGCATTCCCCGTTCTCGATGAAAACGTTCCAACTATGTAATTATTGCACTTTATTGATTCCAAAAGATAAGTTGCATGATCGTGAACTAACGGGTCATTCAATAGTATATGTTGACAACAATCTTATTAGGTCGAGTATTAATTTTGTTTTGGTTAGCTTGATCTCCTGATTTTTTTATGCTCGCAGGCAGCTTCCCCTTACGACGAATTAATTATGAAAGAACGGAATTTCCTGGTTAATTGAGGAAACAAGGCTAAAACTGATGCAACTACCCCACATTGGGGGCTCCACGAGCCGAGATGGCACACAACACAAGACCCCACACAAAGCGGCGAGAAGAAAGGCATCCACGAGGTAGTAGAGTAGCATCATCGTCATCACTCCTCCTCGAGCGAGTGACTCTCACTCCACCGCCGATGACCACCAGTGAAGCCCTCACCATAACCGAAACACATCGCACATGAAGAACTGTCAAACATTCGAGCACATATGTCACCAACAAGGCAGTGCCACCTGCAGGGGCAAACTACGAAGGGGAAATATGTAGGTTGGCACCATGAAGAATCACCAATATGAGCCACTAATTGCACATGATCATCGCCGCCTAGACCACACAGCCGTAGCTCCGACTCCTCGGCAATAAACAGACCTCAGTGTCGACGCAAACACGGCGAAGAGTCGACTACGTCCACCTTGCCGCGGCCCAATCCTCACTCAGACACATTGCCTTGCTACATCAGTCGCTCGCACAATCACCACCGAACGCAACACCCTTACCCCTCCCAACCCCACCCCAACCGGATCCAACTCCAGGACGATCTACCCAAGAGGGAAACACAACACAAACTGAAGCCATAATCCAATCTAAGAAAATGCAGATCTATGATTTCCCAGGAGCACTTGGGCAAAGAGACACGACTAAAGAAATGAGATCCTCCCCATCGTCAAACGCTCATGGGCACCACCGTTGTTGGCCCAATCATAGTCGATCCAGCATTTGCTGGCAGTTACGTCTCCTGAATTCATGGTCGACCGGTGCACCTAGGGCGTGTTTGGTTGCCCACAAAATCGCAACCAGGCCCAGTTGGACCACGAAATGTGCGTTTGGTTATGAATGCAGTGGGTTGCCTCATCCACACGAAGCTTAAAGCAGCCCGCAGCCTGGTTCACTAGAAACTGCCGAATTCGCACACGAGGGAGCAGGGCAAAAGCGAGTGGGGATGGCGGGAGATGGAAATCAGGTGCGGCGATATGACGCCAAATCGGCTCACCCCCCATTTACTCGGTCACCACTACCTCTAGGACATCCACTTCTTGTAGCCTCACCACCGATGGCGGCGGCGACGACTCAGATCTGTGCAAGCGACGATGGAGGCGGTGGCGGCAGATCCGGCATCAGGAGCTGCTCCTCCCCTTCCATTTGGCTACCGTCTGATCGTCCTTGACTCAGCCATGACCCCCCTTCGTCGTCCTCGTCTTCCCCCTCTCCCCCCCTATGTTAGGCATGTCATTAGGCCGTTAGGTAAGGTGTAGGATCGATTTCCCCATTGCTCAACGCACCCTCGATGTAGACTAGGTTATGGATGCATGGATGCGGCTGGTAGTTCACGCAGCAACACTGATAGCTGTGATTCATGCATGGGTCATGTGTTGAAAATATGCCCTAGAG
>CBMN010756920.1:0-11986 GCA_000582825.1 Hordeum pubiflorum
GTGTATTTAAATTCCCAAAGAAAATCTGTAAGGGAATCACTGATGCAATGTCGCAATATTGGTNNNNTGATGAGGAGAACCAACGAAGGATGCATTTGTTTGCATGGTGGAAAATGTGTATACCAAAGGAGAGTGGAGGAATGGGATTTCGGGACATTCATAGTTTTAACCTGGCAATGCTAGCAAAGCAGTGTTGGAGGCTAATTGAAAGCTTTGGTTCCTTATGCGCTCGAGTCCTTAGATCCAAGTACTACCCTGCAGGTGACATTCTCAACTGTCAGCTTAAGAAGGGGTCGTCCTACGTGTGGCAGAGTATCTGGTCTGGAGTCCAAATGTTTAAAAAGGGCTATATTTGGAGGGTAGGCAATGGAGAAAAGATAAATATATGGGCTGATTGCCGGATCCCAAATAGTGCATCGAAGAAAGTCCTAACAGTTCGTGGGAACCAAGTACTTACCAATGTGAATGAGTTGATTGATCCGATCACAGGATAATGGGATGAGGTGTTAATTCGGGACAACTTTTGGCCAATAGATGCCGAACGTATACTGCAAATCCCATTATACGAGGTGGATACAGAGGACTATGTTGCTTGGCATCTCACAAAGAGTGGCATTTTTTTGTAGGGTCTGCCTATTATAAGCAATGGGAAGCTAATTATGATACAGAGGATGGTGGTTTGACTCACTATTCGACAATGCCCCATCCAGTTTGGAAGAAGCTATGGGGTTTGAAAGTACCAGTGAAAGTTAAAATTCATATCTGGAGATGCTTACATAATGCCATTCCATGCCGAAGCACTCTAATGAATTGCCATGTGGGAAGAATATCCCAATGTCCGCACTGTTCAGATGGAGCGGAGGATTTACTCCATATGTTATTCAAATATACTAGAGCACAAGCAATGTGGGAAGCTTTGGGAATTGCTGCTGATATCAACTTTGCCTCCCTGACTAATCGTGCGGGCTCATCAGTCCTAGAATTCATCCTATGTGACTAGTCTTATCGGCGCCAATACTTTGAATTGGTAGAGCTACCTGAACTCATATCCATATGCTGCTGGTTCATGTGGTGGCAACGAAGACAGTATGTGCGAGGCAAAGAGATACTTTCTTCAGAACGATCGGCAATGGCGGTGGTTGCCCTAGCAATCAACTATGCGCGCGGAGCACAAGCAAAAACCACACCCAAGACAAACAGATGGCCGAGGTATCTTGCAGGTCAGCTAGTCCTAAGCGTCGATGCTTCATTTACGGAAGGAGATTATGCAGGTGCCTGTGGTGCTGTCATCCGTGATCACCGGGGATCTTTCATATCGGTGTCCACGGCGAGATTAGAACATGTTGTTGATGTCTTCACACTAGAAGCGGCAGCGTTGTTTGAAGGCTTGAAGCTAGCAAGAGATACCGGATGTCAAAACTTGGTGGTCAGATCGGATAATACCACGGTGGTGGATGCAATCAGGTTGAATGAAGGCTATTCCATAGTGGCAGCGCCGGTCCTTGATGAATGTCATAGTTTCTTAGAAGATTTTGGGGAGTTTACTATTGAGCATTGTATAAGAGAGTTAAATTTTGTAGCTCATGTCCTGGCTAGATGGGGACGTGCTAATAATCCATCTCGTTGGATTGATGCATGATTTTATTGTAAATCAGTTGGCTGACGATGTATCTATCCTTTGATTAATAAAGTAAACTTTCCCATAAAAAATACTTGGGTATGGCCTGTGAAACTTGTTGGGGCCATGGTGCCAGCCTCTCGGTGTACATTTCTCTTTCGATAACTCTTGTTATTTGACTTTGTCACCATCGCCTAGCAGAATCTTCAACCTGCTATGTCGTCACCCTCCCAAAATGGTTGCATTGCCGCCGCTCTCAGATGCCTGAATGAAGAGGGTAAGCAACTAGGGACAATGGAAGGTGAAGAAACATTATAGATGTCGAGCCAAAGCGACAAGCACGTCGAGAACAGGGTCACTCATTGCAGAAAGGGATTGTGCTGCCGATGTCGCGGATGTGCCATAGTTGTCGAGAAGGGGAACAATATCCTCTTCCGACAGGGACGAGGACGCTGGCTTGCTAGGACAAAACAACGCAAGCCATGCTGGACAGCAACACCAAAGCGGAAAGTGTCAGATCTGCTAGACATATCATCTCTTGCCACCGCCACACAGAACTCTAAGCCATTGGGCGCCTCCACACCACTTCATCACTCACCCAACACGATGCCTTCTCAAGGCGGCGTCTAAGGAAAAAACAACACTCACGACATCGTTGCCGCTTAATCTGAAGCGGATTTTGAGCTTTCGCTCGGGAACAGGGCTGGGGTTGGGAGGATGGGTCCTTATTATACCTGACCATGGGATACCCGGCCCGGCCGGCCCGACCCGACCTGGCCCGAAAAAGCCCGACCTGACCCGGCCCGGTCTTTCCCGCAGGCCAAGCTTGGGCCTGAATTTTGAGCCCGAAGAGCACATCGGGTCGGGCCTGGGCTTGGTGTTTTTGTGTTTTAGGGAAGGGAGCAGGCCCGAGGCCCGAAACCCGACAGGCTTTATCAGTGATGGGCCGGGCTTGGGCCTGAAATCTAGGCCCGATGGCCTGGCCGGGCCGGGCTCGGGCCTAGGTTTTCTACCTCAGGCTTGATTTGGCCAGGCCCGAAGCCCGGGCCGGTCCGACGGATGGCCAGGTATAGTCCTTATTAGGGCCTCTAGGAAGTAAAGCGGCGTAGCTAGGCGCAACCGTGGACTTGGCAACGATCATTGGTTGCTATGAAGGTTGTGCTTTCCTGATTCTCCTTGTTCCATATATACCTTCAATTCTTGTGTGGACGATCTCCTGGTAAACTTGGACATTGGTTGCAATGGCATTCTTAACTAGGCAATCTATTTTATTTTGCTCTTTTGTACTTCCATTTTCTGGCCGAGCTTCTCGTTCTTTTCGTTGCATCATATTCATATATGTACGACCTTCGTAATAAGTGTGATCATGTGCATAACGTACGCACCTCAGTCCAGCTAGCGATCAGTCTGCCTTTCGTACAAAACATGCACACATGACGCACATGAAGTCACCAACTACTATAATTTTCGACCCCATTACAGCAAACCAAACGCACGTACGATTGTGGGTATTCCTATTGAGTCTAAGAGCGTCTACATCCGGACTTAGTAAATTCGACCCCTCAAACGTCCGCGCGTGCGCGTTCAAGGACAGTGACCGGTCAAACCTCAAATAATGCATTCCACAATCGAATACCTCAAATTAGAAACCTCAAATTCATACAATTACATGCAACGTAAACCGATATTTAAGTGGAGCTCGTCCGCCTCTGCCATGCCCATGTCTGACAGCTGACTGCACTCCCCAGAGTGTTGGTTCGGTCATCAACGAGGAAGAATAGGGCATGGGACACTAGCCGGCTCACGGGAGTCGAGCACCCGTCATCTCCCATGCCCTACTCTTCCTCGTCGGAGGCCGCAACCCGGACGGTGCCGGTGGACGTGAGATCGACGACGGATCCCTCTTGGGAGAAGGCGAAGTCGACCCCGACATGGTTGCGGCATCCTCACTGGTTCACCATACGGGGCGTCGTAGAGTGCGACTCTGCCTCGCCAACGTCCACCTCCGCGAGGGCTTCTGACACCTCTCGCGCCCGCTGCCTCACACGGCGGGCACACCGTGCCATGTTTGCGTCCGAGGACGCACAGCTCGGCGCGCCAACAGAGTGGTTGCGCGTCCGCCACTGCGTTCGAACGCCAGACGGACCGCACCGCCTCCGGTGAGCAGCAACGGTGGATCCATGCACCGGTTGTGCAAACGCAATGGATTCCCGACAGAAGGAGTCCGACCGCTGTCGTCAGGCGGCCACCTCCCGGGAGCGGGCTAAGCGCAAGCCGTACGGCCATCTCCTTCTTAGGGTCGCGTGGGATGAGCTCATGGTCAACAGATCTGGAGGTGTAGGACTCGAATCCGATGTCGGAGAAGGACGAAGATCGCCGAACGGGAGCTTGAATGACATAGTGGAGTGGCTAGGTTTTAATCTGGGAAGAGGATCAAAATGAATATATGTAGGGTCGGGTGGACCAGGACCGGGTCTGACGTGACGGACGCGTCCAGACGTTTGAGGCGGGTTTAGGGCGTCCGTCTGTAGATGCTCTAAGGCACGTCTAACACGGACCTCAAACCGTCCGCAACTATCGGGACCAAGCAATCTGAACTCATTTTGTCATTTAACGTGTTATCTCATCTGCCCGTGGACCAGGACCAGTCTGTATGTCCGAATTCCGATAAAGTAGCTGCAAACTTGAGGCATATTTGAGAGAATCCGTCTGACCAACATATAGCACTCTGAATTGGTAGCCGTGTGTGCATGCGGAAGCATGTTTGTGTGGATGACGGAAGGAAGAGCATGCATGGATGCATTTGGCAGAAGCTACATAACCATGTGCATGCATTTGGCGGGAGCTACACATGGTAATGCATGGATGCATTTGGCGGAAGTTGCACAACTGTGTGGATGCATTTAGCGGAGGCTAGAGTACTGTGGATGCATTTGGCTGAAGCTACCGCAGGAGTCAACTGAACTTTGGCGGAAGCAGCGAAAGGACGATGGCGGAAGATGGAAGATTGTGATTATTTGATGCGGACATTTGAGGTATATAGAATTAAATGGCCGCATCATTGTACATAGACGGATCCAAATCAGTCTGTGAACGAATACTGCGTCCGTTTTGAGGGTCAGCGAAGATCCTTAACGGCATCTTCCAACGGCACCTCACGCAGCTTCCTTGATCCAAGATGTAATCTCTTCTTCCTAGCTACTTGAAATAATTAATCAACAGCTTGGACCCGGCCGTACATCACTACACATGCATGTGACCGATTGAGTAGCGAGTTAGAGAGCAAGACAGCTCTACGTTGTGTCAGTGGGCAAGCCGACGCAAAAGAATCTGTCTTAGTTACCGTTCTGCAATCTCAAACTTATATACTGGCGAAGCAAAGTTTGTTGACCACTACTGGTGTAGAACGGTGCTATTAAGTATCATCTACTCCATTTGTTTCTAAACATAAGGTCTTTTAGAGATTTTAATATGAACTACATACAAATGTATATAGTGTTATAGATGTATTTTAGAGCGTAGATTCGCTTATTTTGTTCCGTATGGAGTCTGCATTGAAATCTCTAAAAAACCTTACATTTAGAAACGGAGAGAGTATGACACAATCTAGCATGATACTATGTGTGATGAAGACATCGCATGTGTTATCAGAATAACATAAATCGGGCAACAATAAACACTGGAAGATTCGGAAGAGATCATGATGAGCCACGACGGGCCCACACGGACAGGTGGCCAGGCCCCTTGCCCATGTGGGGCCCACAACAATCGTCTTGACCTGATTCCATCATCATAAATCCCTGTAAATACCAAAATCATCCATCGTGTCTCTAGAAGAATTTTATCGACGCCGCAAGCCTCTGTTCCGAAGAGATCCCATCTGGAGCCTTGTTTCGAAGCCTGGCCAGAGGGGGGATCCATTGCCGGAGCCATCTTTATCAACCTTGCTGCCTCCATGACAATGTGTGAGTAGTTCTTTTAGGACCTACGGGTCCATAGTAGTAGCTAGATGACTCTCTCTCTCCCTCTCTCTCCCTCTCTCTCTCTGATTTTCAATACCATGTTCTCGTTCTTTATGGAGATCAATTCGATGTAATCGGTGGTGTGTTTGTTAGGACATGACGAATTTTCACTTTACGATCAGATTGTTCATTGAGATCAATTGAATCTATTTGTGTTGTGTTGCTGCATTATTAAATAGCTTTTTATGCTATCCGATCTATCTATCTTCTTTGGCCAAGTTCGACGAGTTTTTCTTCAGAAGGAGTTGAGTTTTGTAGTGGGTTCAATCTTGCGATGCTCTAACCCAGTGACAAAAAGGGCCAAGACACATATTGTATTGTTGCCACTAAGGATAAAACGTCGGGGTTTAGTCATATTGATTGACTTCTTTTTGTCTATATTATGTCATCTTTCTTAGTGCGATACTCTGTTTCTTGCAAACTTAATACCTTGAGATGCATGCTGGATTTGTTAGGGTGGAGTATTAGTAGTAGATGTTGTTGGATTAACGGTTACTTATCACAGACATAATGGCTATGTGAGATTATGCCATGAATGATCATAGTCACCTCGACCAGCGACGTCTATCATAGACCTCACCTCCGCCGTTGACGTCCAGGTTGCGGACTTCGATGAGGAAGAGTAGGACATGAAAGACGGAGTTGTCTGTGTCCCATGTGGGCTCATGGCTGGTATAGATGCCAGACATGGGGAACAACAAGGACTTGAGCACCGACGCTGGCGAAGGTGTACACTAGGTTAACTTCCGGATGTTTTTGTTTAATAGAGTATGTCAAAAAGTTTAAATAAAAATTATCCGATTTGCTTGAAAGCACCTGGTTTGTTTAAATTCCATTTAAAATGTATGCGGACATTTGAGATACACCGTTGCATGGCCAGTCCCCAAACGCGTGCATAAGCATCCGTGGACGGATCCGTTTTGGTGGCCCCTTACAAGTAACTCTCACTTGTCACACACAAAAATTTAAAGACGGTCTACCCATCAGCAAAGCGGCTAGCAGCGGAAAAGAAAAAAAAAGGTCAAAAGACTCGAAAACGCTTTACGTATCTGGCAATATCTCAAAGATGCGTACGTGACAGACTGCGCTGTAGTAGGGTATGTCGTTAGTGAAGGGAAGAATATAGTTGGAAGCTGCAGCACGTCGCCCCCAGCAGCGAGCTAGCAGCAGCAGTCCACCGAGGAAGGCGACGTCCTAACGGACGCCCTAGCTCGCCTATAAATCCCAACGGATGTCCCGGCCGTAACCACACACACACGCCGTCTTCGTCGTCTCGTGCGACCCCGACACGTAGTCACGTACGCTGTTGAAAGTTGACAGTGAGCTATGGCGACGATGAGAGCCGCGCTGCTTGGCGCCGTGGTGCTGCTGTGCGCGCTCCGTCACGGCGGAGCCCAGCGGTACGAGGCCATCTACAGCTTCGGCGACTCCATCTCCGACACCGGCAACCTCTGCGTCGGCGGCTGCCCGTCGTGGCTCACCACGGGACAGTCGCCCTATGGGGAGACCTTCTTCAAACGCCCCACCGGCCGCTGCTCCGACGGCCGCGTCATCGTCGACTTCCTCGGTACCTATCTACTACTCAGTATATATTCTCCATGGACGACACCACATATATGTCTCCAGCCGGTGGTTGCGACCACCATGAAATCGCATTGGCGTCTAGCTCTATCAGTCTATGTAAAGGTGGGGTCGGCATGATATGGTGAAAGTGACAAAGCTGGTATATTTGTGCAACTGCAGCTGAGCACTTTGGGCTGCCGCTGCTGCCGGCGTCCAAGGCCGGCGGCGACTTCAAGAAGGGCGCCAACATGGCGATCATCGGCGCCACCGCCATGGACTTCGGCTTCTTCCAGTCCATCGGCCTCAGCGACAAGATTTGGAACAACGGGCCCCTCGATACCCAGATCCAGTGGTTCCGGAAGCTCCTCCCGTCCGCCTGCGGCAAGGATTGCAAGAGGCATCTCTCCAAGTCCCTGTTCGTGGTGGGTGAGTTCGGCGGCAACGACTACAACGCGGCGCTCTTCTCCGGCCGGAGCATGGCCGACGTGAGGGGCTACGGGCCGCGGGTCGTCAGCCATATCATCCGTGGCCTCGAGGTAACGCACTTTCTGGCCACCTGATGACTAATCTCACTGACTCCTCTCAGGCAGGCGGGCCCACCTGCGTTGGCGCTGCATGCTGATGTTGGTGGTGGTCATCTAACACCGGACCGTGTTATTTTGTGCGCAGACGATGATCAGAGTCGGCGCGATGGACATCGTGGTGCCGGGGGTGCTCCCCATCGGCTGCTTCCCGATCTACCTGACCCTCTACGGGACCTCCAACGCCGGCGACTACGACAGCGACGGCTGCCTCAAGAGCTACAACGAGCTCTCCGCCCACCACAACTCGCTGCTCCGGCGGAGCCTCGCCAACCTCCAGAGGACCTACCCCCACACCCGGATCATGTACGCCGATTTCTACGCGCAGGTCATCCAGATGATCCGGGCCCCTCAGAATTTCGGTAAGTTGATACACATCTTCCTAAATCTTCCCACGGTGCCTCGTAACTACATGTGAAGTAGGAATATCCTGGTGTAAAGTTGTTGTGCCCGGCCAGACGTCCCTGTCCAGAGCAGCAAGGCAAAAACACCGTCTTTACTGCAGTACACTTCAACTTTTGGTCATGTCATGTGCCGAGTAGGTAGCTGGAATCCAGTTGCCGTGACAAAGTCGAAGTTTCGGTGATCACGACACGTTCAGTAAGTGTAGACAGCTAGGGCACACGGGGTCCATGCGCGCACGGTTCACGGCCTACTAGCTAGCAGCTACGTACGCCAGAGACATTTATCCAAAGTTGCGCCATACCCTTTGATGTAGAGAGAAAGCTAGGTAGGTGCATGCATGCATGATAAGCTTTGGAAAATATGGTCTCCTGGATTCTTAGCGCACCGGCGACTCATTCGACTCATTAGTGGTCGAATTATATATGCTCTGGGAAGGGACCATGACTTCTGTCTCTGTCCTGTCCATATAATTTGGGAATCAATCCCCATCCATCTAGCCAGCAAACCAGTTGGCATGCATGCATGCATGCCCATCTAGCTAACACATGCATGATCCAATTATTATGAAATGAGGGCGTGACAGTGTGTATATAATACTGGCGCTAAAGCACTGTACATGCATGTGACGAGCTCTTCTTTCCATGTAACGGCGTATAAATTTGACAGAGAGATACTCCAAAAAAGACAGGTTCATAAAAATAATACTTGCAGCCCATGTTCATGATACCGTTCACGATCTCATCCGTCACTGTTATATGATCGTCTCCTCGTGGTCATCACCACATAGCTCACGTGACAACTCAGCGACCGCGATCATATTAATTACGTAGAAGTTAACAGAAGAAGAAGGGTGGTCTAATAAAAATCGGTTTGGTATATATATGTGTGGTTTTCAGGCCTCAAGTATGGGCTGAAGGTGTGCTGCGGAGCCGGCGGGCAGGGCAAGTACAACTACAACAACAAGGCGAGGTGCGGCATGGCCGGGGCGAGCGCATGCTCCGACCCGCAGAACTACCTCATCTGGGACGGCATCCACCTCACCGAGGCGGCGTACCGCTCCATCGCCAACGGGTGGCTCAAGGGCCCCTACTGCAGCCCCCGCATCCTGCACTGATCCTTTTTACTGATTTATTGTTTTATTTATTGACTTGATGCGTTTTGTGAGTGTGCGTGGACCGTGGTGGGATCGATCGATGCGTCATGTGTATGGGTGAATGTAACAGCTAATATGATGGATATCATGGGGGCAATTAATTAGGTTGCCTCCGGGGAATGAATAAAACTATAGATGTGTTGTTTGAGATTATTATTTAACTGTAAACTGAGAAAATGGCCTGGAGCCCCTTAAATTATCTAAACTGAGGAAATGGATTCAACGAGGTCATCATTTCCCTTGCTATGTTTCGCAAGTTCTTCTTGAGCTTGATTTTTTTTTAACGCAACACAGACACATACGTCCATAATACAAACATACTTTATTAACGCACGTACAGACGCAAAATCCCATTGCTATAAACACCTCCGAGATATTAAACTGACACATCATCTTGAGATTGATTTTGATACACTCTTTCTAACCCAAATTAGTTGATGCAGTCATGCAGCCTCCACACAATTCGGATCGGAGGGAGTAATTAATTTTGTATTGGTCCATTTTCTACAATCGTACAGGCGGCTCTTTTATTTTACTCTCAATAGTAACTCTTTATTCGTTGCAGATCAGTGTTACAATATTGGTTAATAGAGGTACAATAGAGGGGGTGGAACATCTATCAACTACTCCCATCATTGAACTTAGCTAATTAAGCTAATACGTGAGCAACAGCGTGTGCCTCATGATTCTCATGAACAAAAGTAACCTTATCAAAAATTTCGGATGTAAAATAACACTCGTTGTAGACTGTCGTCGCCACACCGGATGCTTGCATTTCATCCTTCATGACCTGTTATGCCAAATGGCGCAAAAGCCCAATTCAAATCATGAACTAAACGCAAAATAGTTTGCTTAACATAAGAATCAACATATGAGGTCAGTATGTCCGAATAGTTTAGTCTGCAATTAGAAAACCTAAGTAGCTCTACACATGGGCAAACCAAGAGTTATTTGCAAACAAAATCTTAACATTATATGCAATACTTTTGTTGTTGCGCATAGGGGTAACACAAACAAAAAAATGGGACCAGAGTCCAAATAATTTACTTTGTAATTAGAGGATCTAAATAATTGTAAGCATACGTGATACACTGAAATTTAGTTAAACATGATAATATAGATTAGTGTCTCCAACAGCAGATCTGTTCTATCTTAGGAATAGTGGTAAATTACAACACATGGTAACTTGGGTGTAACAAGAGAGATAAGAAACGATAACACAACATAGTAACTTGGAGGCAACAAAAGAGATAAAGAAACGACAACACATTGGTCTACTGTATCTTAGAGATTGCAGTAAATTACAGTAGACGATAACATGGATAACATAAGTGTCCTTGCTTGGAAACATAGGAAGACAATAAGTTTCTTCAGTGGCTTTGTAAGGCCAATGCTTCACCGGTCATGCACCTGTTTGTCCAGAGACCCCAGACACCTTTGTGTTGGATGTTAGATCAATGACCAAAGAATGTCATGGATGCAGGTTCTATAAACTGAAGAAAAAAAAACTGAAGTGATTGAACTTGCAAGTTTTCGTTGAAAAAAAAAATCCAGACCAAAAACCTAATGGAGCACTTCATGTGGAAGTGCATTCTAAGACTAATTAGCAGGTTGCTTAATCAAAAGGTACTCTTGGATGTTCTTCCCATTCTTTCTCAGCAACAACATTCTGTTTTACTCTATATTGTAAGAACCAGATGATGCAAACATAGAAGTTTGCAAAAAGAATTGCAGCAGATTGAAATATGGAAAAGCGTAAGGAGAAAAAAACATTGTCTTACTCCAGGAGATGATATCGTATACACATTACATCTATTATGTTCGCCACCTGAAAGTAGCAGCGCGGTACACTACTGCAGAATGGGCTAGCAGTGACGGGCACAAAAGGCCTACCATTGGCGGCGAAATATGCCGCCACTGGTATATATCTTACCTAATCTCACCACCCGCCACCGGTAAAATCGACAAGAGAAAGAAAATAACGTTCTGGTGGCAGTGTTTTGCCCTTCATCATTGCATTGCATATATAAAATTGGTGTGTCAACATTGAAACGTGCATCCATATATACAACTTGCATTACATGCATCACATTACATCCATGAAGAGTATGAGGATAGGTAGACCGAAGACCAGCGCACCGTGTGCTCCAGAATTAGAGATCTGGCCTCTAGAAGAGCCCATTTAAATATCACACCTGCCATGGGTATGGTGGTTGGACTCAGACCTGGCCACATCTGCAACCTATCATATGGGGTCGTATCCGTCAAGATGCACACCCCGATGTCATTAAATCACTTATCTACTATCTTCTACATTGCTAAGAGCCCACACCGAGTCTCTAGAACAATGTTGATCCAAGCTAACATTACCTCTTGTAGTTGCTCTCTCTGATGCCTGCCCCGAGCAGACCGGTAATCCACTCCTCGTTCACCGCAGAGACCCTCTCCCACAAATACCGTGATCCCATCTGGCATTATTAGCACATAGAAAAAATTGGTATATCACACATACACATCCATATGGATGCATAGACATATTACATTCATCGCATAATAAGCGTATTAGTTAAGAAAACGAAATGCCACCAGGAAGTTAATACGGAAGTGCAAGTGAAAGACCATGGTGCCCCCATGTTTGGTTTTG
>CBMN010756925.1:0-11161 GCA_000582825.1 Hordeum pubiflorum
GCCGTGGCGTACTTGTCCGCCTTGGCCATGAGCTCCGTCATGGTGGCCGGCTTGGAGCGCATGAGCTTGTGCTTTAGCACGGTGCCGTCTCGGCTGCCCTCAATGAAGTATTGGATCGCCTGCACCTCGTGGACCTCCTCGCAGGAGTTGCGGAGCTCGGTCCAGTGCGTGAGGTAATCGCGGAGGGACTCGTCCGGCCCTTGGACGCACATGGAGAGCTGGCGGAGCCGGCCAGGGTGCTTGTAGGTGTCGGTGAAGCTGTGGATGAACGCCTCCTCGAAGTCGACCCAACTGTTGATGCTGCCAGCCGGCGGGCTGTTCAGCCACGTCCGGGCCGCCCCGAGCAACAGCGCCACCTCTACACGCTTGTTGCCTCCGGTGATGCCGACGGCAGTGGTGTAGTCGATCAGCCGGTCTTCCGGCTTGAACGAGCCGTTGTACTTGGGGTGTCATGGGGCAACATGAAGCCGGCGGAGAAGGGCTCGTTGCGGATGCGCGAGCCGAAGCAAGACTTACAAACTTTGATCAAGTTTATGGAGAAATCATTTACATCTAGAATGTTAAACACATATCATTAGAGTCATCAGTATATGGTTTCATGTTTTATATATTTAGTATTGCATATATAAATAATTTTCTTTGTAAACTTGATCAAATTTTTTATAGTTTGAATTTTTAATAAATCTATACGCACTACATTATGAAAGCGGAGGGAGTATCTGAGAGCATATATGATACAGTTTCTGACAGTTTGGACGGCTACCATCCCTCGCTCTAGACACACGCAATGCTTTAAATGGGTGAATAGAGACCAGACAGGCCCAAGTCTCCAACTATCTCATGTTTTGTCCCTTGGTGGGATCTTCATTGATGGCCTTGAGATAACTTACTTGCAAGCCAGGAGAAGCACACCACACCCGCACTTGACCATAGTGCATGCATGTGTCAGTGTAGCACATTGCACACACATGGATGCATGCATGCATGTCACCCCATACACAATGGCAAAGGAGTGCCACTCCCACTCATGCATGTAACTCAAGGATATATACAACATGCAATTAATAGCTCTAGCTAGGCGAAGCGATAGCATGCAGTACACAGTACAGTAGTGTACACATCAGTACAACATGTATGCATGATGAGAGACGAGAGGGGGGCAGTGAACACTCACATCAAGTAGCAAACAAATGGAATATTGCAGCAGAGGAGCCAAAGTGGAGGGAGGTGGATGGATAGCCCTAGCAGCGGCCGCTAGCTAGCTGTGGGGGTGCGAGGGGGAGGGGCATGGCATGGCATGGCATTGGTCACCCCCAGCTTTGGATGGAATGTCTCAGTCCCCAGATGAGGAAACCCATCATCACCTCCACCTGCACTCCATCATCACCCGCCAAAAAGGTCATGTGCATCGATCAGTGTTAAGCTAGCCACCAGATCCCTTGCTTCCAGCCCTGCACAAAACTTTGTACCACCACCAAGAAATCCTCAGGCATGCATCGCAAGGAGAAATCTTATCCCTTGTGGCAAGGGGGAAAAGATCTGTCTGTGCGTGTGTGTGTGAAAGGCAGGTGCTGTGGGTCTAGGGCTGCTGCTGCTACTTGTGAGTTCACGTATGTAACTTGGTGGGCACAACAGCAAAAGAATCTGCTCTCCCCCTGCTTCTGCATCTGCAAGGGGCAGTGGCATGGAGACAGAGAAAGAGATCGACGATGATTAGAGGAATTGGCAAAAAGGCCTCACTCGCATATGGACAGGGCGGTGAGAGAGAAATGCCCAAAGCGAGGAAGGGAACAAGCAGAAGCGGCTCGCTCGCGTGCTCCGTGCAGGCAGCTACAGCCAGCCAGCCAGCCAGTAGAATAAATAAATGCACAGGAAAAAGGCGAAACGTGTGGCTCTCTCTTTGCCATCCAATGCTGTCTGTGAGTTGACATGTTCCAAAATCTAACCCCTCCCTCTCATGCAGCATCTCTCCTCCTTTCTCTCTCCCAAGTAGATCTCCCTCCTTGAGCACCTCCTAATATATGTATCCAGAGATATAAAAAATAAAGATGTTTAGACTTTAGAGAGATGTTGTTGCTTGGGGTCAAGAAGTATAGGAGTAATGTTGAGTGGAGTTGAAGAAAGCGAAGGAGGGGGAGCATCCATGAGCAAGCATGCATGCATACTCAAGAACACAAGGGGGACCAAAGGAGAGATAAACAATGGGTTAGCCTGAAGAGGCCATGATAATTAATAGTTGACACAAACAAATCCACAAAGATATACCGCCCCCACTCGTATTGTTTGTTGCTGCCATCTTTTTGCATAGCCTTTTTTGTTCTCTCTCTCTCTCCTCCCCTAATCCGAAGGCTTCCTAACTGCAAATTGGCCAATGGCTGAACTAGCTATGAGTGCAGCTGTTCCATGTGCTTCCTTGCAGACACTTGACGTTTGGGAAGCACTCTTTAAGCCAATGGCAACACCATGGATGATAGCCTTGTTTATTCAGAAATGTGATGAGAGAGAGAGACTGTTGTGTTTGTCTCTGTTCTTCATGAGACAGAGGCGGTGAAACCTAGCAGCCTACACAGTTCAATCCCATCTGCAGGTCCCTCCCAACAACTCCTTGCCCAATTCCCAACATCAAGAACATAGTAGTATGAAAGAACATATGAATGAGGCACAAGTCAAAGCATACATCTTTCAAATCTTCTGCCAGAGGCTCAAAAGTCAAGGCCCAACGCTGCAGTTATTTGTTCATCAGTTAGTCACAGGTGAGAAATGGAACAGCTCTCGTTATGTACATGATGACGTACAATGAATGCATGACACGAAAGGAAAAAGGTGAGGTGAAAGGAGGAGCTTGAAAGCATAAGGAAGGATGCTTTGCATGACATGGAGTATATCCTACTTTTGAAGAAGAAGAAGGTAGAGTTGTTGTAGGAAGGCAACATCCTCAAGTGCTCCAAAAGAGAGTCTCTGAATTTTGTTACCTAGACTACGAGCATGCATGCACTCAAGTGTAGGGTTAGTTATCCTATGTAGGTACAGTTGTCATCACAAGTTTTATCAAGTGTTCAAGGCATTTGGCATATGCTCTCTCCGTTCCATAATTATTGTCGTGGTTTTACTTCACATTTGAACTAAAACCACGACAAGAAAGATGAAACGGAGGAAATAATTAAAATGAAACGATAATGGATTAGTCTCAAAAACAAGGATTTTCATTGTTATAGGAAATTGAAACGGATGTGAAATGATTAGCCCATACGTGAAATGAGACATGCTAAGGTATCCAGATAACTCAAATGGTGTCTGGATTAAATAACTACCTGTAAACCTCGCTTATGGGGCAAGAAACAACTAACAGGAAGCACCTACCTAAGATATTGTCATTAACAAATAAGCTACGGTTTCACAAGAAATATACTATTAGCATAGAAGTAAGAAGGAGAAGAAAGTAATTCTTTATATGACTGCCAACTTATGCTAATAATGTGTTTATTTAAGAAACGGGTCAGTGTTCAAAGATTACCTCTACGATCACATTTGCCAAAGGAAGAATAAGTGTATATTTTTGTTCTTTCTGACAAATTTGTTTCTTTAATAGAGACATAACCAATCAAGTACAGTACTTGCTTGAAGTGTAGAACAATCGAAATGTCATGAGATCTAGTCATCATCAACAGTTGGAATATCCACTAACTTTTAATGTGGATCACATGTGATTATATCTATATGGGTAAAGGAAAAGGATGCTCTGCTGTTATTTTTGGTGTAGGGTCCTCCAAGGTCCACGCTCACCTGATCAACATAATGAGCCTCATATATGCACACTTCTTTTACATAAAATATTGGTGATGTATGTGACAGCCTATATATCTTTTTTCCATCGTGTCTTTTTGGTAGGTAGTATGTCAAATGTATCCCAAGCATAGTGCAAAACTCCTGGCATGCATGTCTTTGTCTTTCTTCCGGCTAACAAACTCTGGCCGGCATAAAATACCATAGTTTTCGTGTGGAGTAACATTTTTATTGTTCTACATATGTGTCAAATAATACATACCTGTTTAGTAAATTTGATCTGAGAATTAAGCAATCCTTTGGATGAAAAATAGTATTAATTTAGTGCATTTTTTACATTAATCATGTGCTATTTTATCCTAAAAAAAGCATGTGCTATTTTTCTAATCATACAACATTCAGCGGTACATAACATTCTAATTCTCCATTTTTGTAGTACCTCTTTTAGGAGCATGCGAATCAGATATGCCCTTTTAAAGAAAACAGATCCTAAAGTTTGAAAATACTATAAAAGCTCTATCAAATTAGCATACGAAATGAACTGATCTGATTCTAAATATCAAGAAATCTTTACATTTTTCAGCAAATGCAATACTATTTCTGTCTGTTTTGGGAGTAGAGTAACTTAGATTGACCGTGCTGTGTCATCATTGTGGCTTTCTAGCCTTGCATCGAACTTTCTGTCTTTGCATTTTTCGTTTGTTTTGGTGTACTTGTTATTGTAACGCTAAGGCTCATCGGTCAAACGGATGTATCTAGACGTATGATAGTATATGAAATACAGAAATTCCCTAGGAAACAGTTAGACATATCCGTGAAATACAGCAGAAAAAGGCCTGACATATCCCTACCTCATGCTGTCATGCAGAGTAGATGCTAACCACACAGCAACACAAACAACAAGGAGTGGTACTGGTACAACAACTCATGTATCCACAAGACAGTAGGCATACAAAGGTACAGCTCCAAACTACGATGGACGGATCTGCTCTGATCTGACGGATCGGCCGAACCAGTAAAAGGCTTTCCTCTTGTGCACACGTACATACGCTGTTCGTGCTCCAGAGGTTTACGAACAGAAGCTGCTCGTCACCCGCCTAGCTATATGTAGGAGTATATAAAATAGCTAGGAGTAGGCTAGCTAGGGTACGCATTAGTATAGTAAGAATCCGAGCCTGCGATCTCCAAGTGCAGGTCACGTCAAATCTTTGGAATTTTTATTCACACCATCGCATTCAGCCCACGCTCCCAAGAGCACTACACAGTGCGCGGTACAAGGGCCTGTGTGTCGAGGGGACAGCCGATTGATCGTTGTCTCCTGCCACTCTAATTATTAACTCCGCCCTCCGCCACACCAGCTCGAGAGGATCTTCTGTCCTAGCAGATGTTCTCCCCGACCTTCTTTTCTACTGCTGTGGGGTTCGATAACGCGAAAAGGTATTACTATATGGGTTTTTATTCGAGCCAAATAGTTTATCATGGTCTTGCATGTTCTAGACCTAATTTTAGAGTGACATTATTTGGAACATGAGGTTTTTTCCCTTTTGTAGATTAATTACTTTCTTTTTGTAGATGAAATGAGGCCAAACTCTAGCAAGTGAAATTTCTGTAAAATTCACATGTTCGGGTCACCAAAAAGTGTACCACCGGCCGCCATTGGGGTTGAAGTAGACCATAATGTAATTTGGCGTACTTTGAGATATAAAATGGGAACCACTAGCAAATTTCATAAGTTATTATCGTTCAAACCATCCTCTTAGCATCAGAGTGGGAATAATCAGAAAATAATAGGCCTATCCTATCATCTTGTGTTGTGGCTAGACCAGCATAGCTCGCAACACGAAGCTGTTTAGGACAACACCCCACAAAGGATCCCTGATGGCCACCTGGTACAACCTGTCTGCTGCTTTATCTAAGATAAGAATATAAAGTCAACCAGCTTTCGGATTTCTGAGGACAAGACTTAAGCAGGGGGCAAAGCAACCGAGGATCTTGTTTCTCTGAGCATAAACATGTGCTCCTGCCAGTAAGCTTCTCCTGAACCTGTCCGCCTATTTTCAGGACAACCAAGACAACCGGGGGTTAGTTTAAGACCTGGGTATCCCCAACACTGCTCTTATATTGTTAATTAATTGTCCTGAAAGAATATTAAGGGGCGTGTGCAGAAAATGTATCTCTCTTCTTCTAGAAAACTTCGACCAAGAAATGCTTGCTATTCCTACCTACAAAAGAGGGGGGAATACGTTGATGTTCCTACTTGCCTCCAAAATGAAACGCAGGTGTTGTGACTAGTGGGCCCAGCTCCCAGTAGTGGGACAGGGCAGGAATTTGGAATGAGTGAGTAGCTCAAGCTTTTGCAGCTGTCCTTCGCTAAAAACCACTGGTATTCTATAATTGTTCCGCATGGAAGGCAAAAAGGTCCGATCATTTCAGAAAAAAAAAAATAATCGTGCAAAGAAACCCAAGCAATAGATGGCATGAATTTTGATAACATTGTGCGTCAAAATGAACCAATTAATAAAGATATTCAAGCAAGGGAATGATCCAAGATTCTTCAGAAGAACTCAAATAATATTGTGCATAGAAACAATGTTAGGACGTAGCGCATGAATTCAATTCTGTTAGTTTAGCACCGACGAGCAACTCACAAATATTGTAGTATCAAATTGCGGCCTTGGTGCCCCTACAACAATCACATCTATCTGGGCTACACAGTAAAAGGCACCCATCATCGGAAAGTCGATGCAATAAGCAGCAAATTTCCGATGAAATGGACATGTGCATTTCTTAAAAGCAGTACACAATCTATAGACTTCACCTAGCTAGATGAGATAATACAGTGTCAGAGCATCTACTGCAGCCACATCCTAAAAAATTGCTCATGAGCATGGTCCCAGCAAAAGAGCAAAAAAGCTTTGGAAAATGTCCAACGTGAGCACATATATCCTCCCCTCCAACACCCCACAGGCAAAGTGCAGGATCTATATACATTGCACTCACTTGAATATAGGCTTTAGTTTATCTTTCACTAGTCCATCCCCTCCTACCACTAATCAATTAGTCACGTAACATATTACTCTTTATGTGCTATGATTCTATGAATGGCCTAAAGCGGAGAATGCGAGCTCATCAACGAAGTGGTTTATTTTATAATTGGCAACTTACAGAGATTCCCTTATCCCCGTCTACTTTTATCGATTAGTTAATCTTCTCGGTCCTCGATCATAGTAGAGAAACCGATCACTCCTGTACTTTAAATCTTCCTTTTCCGTTGCTGATGCTCTCTTGTGGGAATAAGATTTTGCAGAAAGGGTTTTGGACTTTTTATGACTATTATTAACTCAATGGACCAAGGTAGAGTCCAACAAAGCAAGATCAGTCTCGAGATGCTATGGATCAAGCTGATGGTGACATTTATATATTGAGCTTTGTGTGCTTAGTGGGAGAAGTGGAAAAGATGGAGACCATTAGCACTAACAACATCTTGGAAGGATGTGGTGCTCACCATCTATATATGGATATTATTAGAAGGGATCTTGCGATTAGGGTGCCTTGTATAATCATAAAATCGTAACCAAAAAGACATGGGTGGTATCAATGGCAGGTTTTGGTCAACTAATAGATACCAAACTCTGCACCTAAAGTGTGGCTCTTTTTGGTAAATAAAAGGGCAGCACCATATACTCTATATAATGATCCCTACATTCAGATTGTTAAGTCAAGTGAATAGATTGATCCGGTCTCGGTCACTTCATGTCTTAGGAAACTCGAAACAATCTCGACTACATATAGTATATAGCACACATATTATACTAAGGATAAATTTTTGAGGATACAGATGCCAGGAGGAGATTATGAGGCCTTGCACAAAAATATCCGGTGGACTCTGCACACGGAAGAGATACTTCGGGTTTGCAAGCTTTCATAATCATCACGATCAATGTAAAGGAGGCATCCACTTGCAAAGTAGAAGTCTGCAATGTAGCATATAATTAGGTTAACACTTGCTATTAAGAAACGCTAAAGATTGATATACTAAGAAAAGCTCATGAAAAGTAAATCAACAGGAGATCTTATAGATAAGGAGGCAGAAGTGCTAGTTGCTAGTGCAAGATATCTCGTGAAAATGTGGTTTATGGATATCAACAAGCAAATAATCAGTAAAGGAAAGTCCCTTTCTCGTCCTAAAATTTCCCTGATAGCTAAGCTATAGTACTTCCTTTTGGGTATAATTTCCCTGACTAAATCGACGTGTAGACCCAATAACAACATCGACTGGAATTTTCAGAAAGTTTGTAAGATAAAAACCATTCTAGACGATCGTATAAATCATAATTTTCCTAGTCCTGGGATGTCTAATTCTGTTTATATATTTCCCCCCTTCAGTCGTCACTATTGGTCATACATACGATCTGCTGGAAAAATATCCAGTTACCACAGAAAAAAAAAATCATGTCACAGGAATATATCTTTGCAGGGTTAAGACCGTAAGAGCCCGACGATATTCGTCTAATCCATCCACTAACCCACTAACCAACTGGACGACATAGATACGCCTACTTTACAATCAAATAGACAGTCACAGACAGTACTTAAGGCAGGCACCTTTTCAAGCAATTGGTGTCACAGGCCTTCTGTAGTAGTTGCTTGGTCTAAACTTTCGACATTTAGACCCCAAAAAAGCCCAATAGCAAAGGGTTTTTCATGAGGCTCATGTCCCAGCCACTATCGTTTTCTGAAAGGGACAGCGGGTGGGACACTAGAAACTTTTGGCCAGAGCGAAGGGCGGGCGAGATGCATTCAAAGCGAGCTTGCTTTGACCTTAATAAGTTCATATGGTCCCCTTTGACTACCCACACGCAGAACTAACAAAGTATGGTAAAATCACTGATGCGCCTGAAACTGAAATTACAGGCAACTGCATGCGCCTGATGCCCAGAGCGCTCTGAATTTGCCGCCTACGGGGCGTGGAGTAAATCGCTGCGTGCAACCACCATGGAAGGTGGAACAACCTCGTTCAATTCTGCCTGGAGCTGGATGCATGCCTCAAGTACTTTGGTCCAAGATCGCTTTCGACTGCGGCTGCTGGTCGAAACCAAGCCGGTGCAAGAACAAAGGCAGTAAAGGTGTCGCACGCCGGACTTGAATTCTTTCCCTTTCTCTCGTTCGTCCCTCGCGGCCCGGGCTTATCGTACAGAATGCTGTATTGAGAATAGGATCGCGCGCAAGGAGACAGAACGTCCTGCGAGACAGGTGATCTGTGCGCAGGATCATGCATGCATGCAGGCTGTTGCTTCATATGGGACGGTCAGGTAAATGCTCGCCAAGTTCTGAATCCTGGTGCAGGGAGATTATTAATTCAGGCTCGCAGTGGGGTGTGGTTTAAATGCCAGTGATTTCAGATATAAATAGACCTGGAGAGGGCGAGAATTCGAAGTGAGATCCTCGAAAGGAAAAATCGTAGTGAGCACTGAGGAAGGCACTGGTTATCGGATTGATCAGGTAAGAGTCGGAACAGTTGGACGATCATGCCACACAGTAGGATTATTAACTGAGGGGCAAGTTCAGTTCGTACCAATGCCGTCGTCGTGGACCGCCTCAAATGACGCCGCCTATGATGTGCCGATCTCTGCCGGCGACAACGCCAACGCCTCCACGGTCGCCATGATCTGGTCCAGGCTCCCGCGCCGCAGCCGTGTCCTAGTTTGCGGCTGATAGGTGGGCCAAACGACGACGATGACTGCACTGGGCCTCTCGATCTTTTTTTTGAAACGCACTGGGCCGCTCGTTGGTACAATAACGATGTAGGCCTGGGTAGGAGACTAACGATGTAGGCCTGGGCCATGCTGGATGGGTGCTAAATCGTGTTACATAGGACGGCTCCCTCCCTCCCAAAATAAGTAACGCAATTTTATATTAAGTTTTTAATGTAAAATTATATTAAAGTTCAGACACTTATTTTAGGACGGAGGAAGTAACATCTGTGAATTCTCTCGGAATCTTCCTACTCCTAAAAGGGGAGTTGGTAGTCTCGTCTCACTTTCATCAACCCCTAGGCAAACACTATATTACATCCGTGAGCGTCTTACATGTGACATTTGGTTTAAGCACAACAAATTTGGACCAAACTATTTGACGCGAGCATTAACTCAATAAAATCAACACTTTCTCAAAACAACGCTCACTCAAATCAATTCTTCCAAAAATCTCAATTAAATCAAAACTTACCTTACCTTTCACTACCCATACCAAATCAAATCAAATCTTACCAAAATAATTATAATCAAAGTTGGCCGGTCCATTTGACGCATGCGCATATTTTTATTTTTTGTTTTTTCTATGTTTCATTTTTTTCTTTTGATTTTTTTCGTTTCATTTTTTCTATGACCTATCTATTACTTTGTGCTCGACATCTTTAGTACTAAAGTGTATGCCACTGCATGTTCGTTGGTTTGTCCGTCCATCCCCATTCGTCTGCCCGGACATCAACTATGATCAAAATTGGCCGGCCCATTTGACACGTGCGTGCATTTTTTTTTTTTGCTTTTCTTTTCTTTATTTCATTTTTTACTTTTTTTATTTTCAATTTTTCTGTGACCTAACAATTTTTAGCACTCGACATCTTTACAAATAAAGGGTATGCCACTACGTCGTTCGTTGATTTTTTGTCCAGCCCTGTCTGTGTGCACGTAAGAAAATCATCATTCAATCTATCATGTTCGCATAAGGAAGTTTCTCCTAGAAAATGAAGACGTGATTTGATTTTGAATGCATGACGGCGATGCACTGCCTAAAAGGAGGGTCGCCTCCCTGAAAACACAAATGCCCTCTTGTTGGTTTTGATAATTGATGACAACATACATTGTCTTTTGAACTAATAGTTTCATCTAGTACATTTCAGAAAAAGTCCAAAGAATGGATTCACTAGGAGATATGGTGAGGACAAACCCCTTGGATGGAAAGAAATCCCATTGGCAAAAGCTTCAAGAATCTACATTTTTTATGTGAGTTGATCACAATTGAGTACATAGGAAAGCCAATACTATTAAAAGGAGATGAAGTACTGATGATAATCTGGTTGCTCAAGTGTTAGAGATATGCCACAAAAAGCCTCAACCAAACTCCCACTAAACATTCTGTCCAAAACCCTAAACTACAAAATTGGTGCCACCAACATTTTCCATTCGGTCACACCGAGACAGATCCTAAGCCAAATCCTAGCACCTCGGTAGAACCGAGATTGCATTCGGTGCAACCGAAAAGCATTGACCAACCTTCTGTGATCGAAAATTTAATCTCGGAATGTAGCGACCCGATCTCAAGGGATCGGAGTCTCTGTGCTTAAGTGTCATTCCTGGATCGGTATGCTGACACACAC
>CBMN010756926.1:0-14167 GCA_000582825.1 Hordeum pubiflorum
CGGCGTTGTATCTACCGCGTCGTTGACGACGAGTATTGGCGGCATGGTGCAGTTGGATATTGTCGATGGATGCGGCTGGATGGTCGAGCGCAGGGCGGTAGCATTGTCTGGCGCCATAGTGGCGTCGACGGCAGGCGGACAAGGTTTGTCCGTTAGTATCTGCTCTGGAGATGGATCGGTGGAAGACGGCGATGGCGGCCTCGGTGAGTGAGCCGGACCGGTGTGTGACCCAGTCCCGATATGTGGCTATGGTGGGGCATCCGGCATTAGATGTTAGGTTTTGGTGTGATGTCTGTTTGGTATTAGGCTCGGACATTCGGCACCCCTACATCAAGGGGTTAGGAGTAACGGCAAGTGTTGCCAAGATGGTGGTTCCAGGCTTACTGATGTATTACTTTATAAGTCTTTGTGAATAATCAATAAAGTGGCTACATGCATCGTCCAGATGCAGAGGCCAGGGGTACATCCTCCTTTCCAACAAAAAAATAAGTGTGTGCATTTATTTCTAGAGAAGTAACGATTTTTAGGAACTTTTGTGAAATTTATTTAGTCACTTTCCAAAATATTAAAATTTATGTAAAAAAATGTTGATATTTTTAGACGCTAACTTTAAACAAATATAAATTTTTATAATAATCTTGTAAAAATGAAACTTTTTACTATTGGTCAAATTATTTAAAGCAAATATTTTAAAAGTTAATAAAATTATTCCTGAATGTTTTAATAAGGGGCATCTAAAAAAGCAAAAAAAAAATCTTTCTATAGTAAAAAAAGAAATAAAAGCCCAAAAAATCTGAGTAAAGAAAAAGAACAGAAAAATGAAAGAAACTAGCCGGGAACCTTCTTCGAGACCTCCTAATTGTCACCTCTAGCGCCCTAACGGTAGCTTTTTTTTTTTAGCAGGCCGCGGCCTAGCTTAGCACGCTCGCTCAGCAGGATTTCGTTAGCTCGCTTGCTCATCACCCAACCTATTTTTTTGCACGGACTTGGTTTGATCTGTTGACTTTTCTCTGCTGACCACTTACTGACCTGATGACCGTTGACTTTCAGAAAAAAATCAAGAATTTCAAAAGGTCACATATTTCAAAACAAATCATGAACATGTAAAAATTTCGTCAATTAAAAAAATCATGAATTCAAAAAATATTCATGTATTTAAAAATGTTCACGAATTATAAACAGTTCAATAAAGTTCATTTTCTAAAAACTAAAGTTCAAAACACTTGAAAGGTAATCGTAAATATGGAAAACGTTCATGAAATTTGGAAAAAAATCACAAGTTTGAAAACAGATCAAGACAGGAAGAGTTCGTTAATCTGAAAAACAACGAAAAATAATATTTACGAATTTGAAAAGAAGTTCAATATTTTAAAAAATAAATATTGTAATTTGAAAAAAATATAAAGGTTCATAAATTTACAAAAAAAAACTAATTTGAAAACAAGTTCACGCATTTAAAAAAAGGAACCAAAAAAACCAAAAAGGAATCGAGTGAAAACAGAAAACCAAAATGTAGGGAGCTTCGAGAAACCAAACTCGAACTTCTATATGAGCCTGCCCGTTATAGGAAGTACCAATTTGCATGTATTTCGCGCCTCAAGCACCAAATATGAATTGGCACCTTCTCCTTCCCAAAACCGATAAAAAAGACTTAAAAGGGGAATGTTCGCAAAACCTGAATGCTTTACTGGGTACTCCAGAGTGTCCACTTCCCGTAGTTTATGCGAAACGCAGGCATATTGACATTTTTATGTGTCAAATGTTTTTTTGCCTCCAACGTAGATGCTTATTGTACAGTTAAATATTCAGATTGGACGGTCCAGACATTTTTAGGACTCCAACACTATACCTCATTTATTCACATGGTCCCTATCAGATGTCTGAATTCGCACATTTCAAAAATTTCAAGAATTTGAAAAATTGGAGATTTCAAAAAGGTTCACGAACACACAAAAAGATCTTGAATTAGAAAATCACATTTTTGTGAGTGGGTTGTGTCCGAGCCGTCCGCCCGCTCAGTTAGGGGAGCCTGGCTATAAATGCTCTAAAGAGTTGTCCGAGTTGTCCTAAAAAGAGTTGGCTAGAGGATCTTAAAGCTCTGCTCACTATTGACATTTTTCTTTAGTTGCCAAATCTGTGGGATGTTGTTCATAAGGTCATTCTTGATGAAGATCGCGAAGGTATGTGGACTTGATCCCATGAACCCCTCTGAAAGCTTATTTTCCAAATTAGCTTGTAAATCTTCTTTTGAGGGGCTTTGTACTAAAAAATTACGGTGGCTCATTGTCCGAAAGAGCATTGGACCTCTTAGGGTGTGTTTGATAGATGTATTCATCCTAGAATGGTTGTTCCCATTTGACACATAATGAGTGTAGATATGTTGGGTACATGCATCTGACGTTGTTTGATAGTCATGTATGTGTTGAGACATGTTGATCTGAGACTGTGCTTCGTACATTGTAATCGAGTTAGATGTGGTTAGCTCCATTTAAGGTGGTAAACATACCACGGTATGAAAAAAGAAATTAACACTTAACTATAATAGGCATTACAAAAGGAATATAATAACCCTAGATCGTGGTGGGTCGTGGGGATTTTCTTCGGAGGCCCGAGCGAGCATGGATGAGAACGGAACATCCATCTAGGTGTTCGCAAGTGTGCATGGCCGAGGGCCCTTTTTAGCATGGGTTGGACATAGCTGAGGAGAGCTCATACACCCTATTAAATAGTCAAAATGGGTTGGATAGGGAACTTTTGAGCCCATACAAGCTCCATGCATTCTACCAACACATCCTTACAAACTCGTCAAGCGCATCCTTCCTTGTAATAAGATATGTGCTTTCTACTGCAACGACATTAAGGACGTTGGTCATCTTTTGGCAGGTTGTGTGGCTGCTAGCATCATCTGGGGCAGGGTGCTATGTTGGCTTGGACTTTCCGTGGTTCCTTCTTCCTTTGAAGCGTGTTTCGTTGATCGCACAACCTCCATCTTGGTTCCGAGGGACCAAAATTCGCTCATTTGGTTAGTTATGTGTGCGGCTAGGTCTGCATCGCACGCTCCTGGAAGCAGCCTACAACCTAATTTGAGAGGAACTACCGAATCAACCATTTCTAGCGAGCCAGACCCGAGCGAGTGCCGAGAGGGCACACAACTGCACTAGCGGGAGATGACACGATGTTTCTCGAAGGTGCGCCATAAAATCCCACCATCGCTCACTCTCCCATCTATCCCAGTCACTCTCCTCTCACCTTTGGTGGCAGCGTAGCGGGAAGATCTGGATGGCAAGCATCAGCGACCGGAGGATCTGGATGGTGGTCGTCCAAAGGTGTTTCATCACCACTTCACCGATGATGGTAAGCCTGAACCCACCAGAGTTGTATGTAGGAGGGGAGTAATGTCCTTCTAAGCCCGATTTGTGTTTGATTTATGGTTTGAAAGAGTTCACTTTAGGGTCTCATAGGGGTTGATTTAGGATTTGATACGGTTCTATTTGAGGTAATATAGGGTCGCTTTGGGGAGGGGGGGTGATAATCAACAGAAAATTGTGTAGTATGGTATATGCATGTTTTGTAGTGTGTTAAGGTTCATGATCTTCATTGTTGTCCAGTCCATGTATTAGGGCGATCGTTGCTACGAGGGATGGTCTTGCACATTCTAGTTTTGATCCTTGTACCTGCTCTCCCCTTTTACATGATAACTTGTAGTGGAGTTCATTCAAGCTTTACCCAACTAGATGACCCATTGGTGCAGTGCTCAACTAGAGCAGAGAAGCGAAGCAAATAACATATATTACGAATAATCCGCAAAGGGGCGAAAAACAAATGCAACTGAGAACTCACGTGAGCAATTTATATGTTGTTTTTCAGGAATTGCCTATAAATGATTATGCTCGTATCGTGTTAGTAACTGTCTTGTTTTTATCAACAAAAGAAAAAACAATGATCATTGTCCATGTCTTTCTTTAGTGATATATGAGTCACTTGCTTCAGTAGACGAATTGAATCTAAAAAGGAAACAACCATACTCCAGCAGTGTTCATAGCAAACCTGAACACACCCTAACGGCAAATGACATGAACCATCAGAACCAAACATCCCCACCCGGAACCACATGAACAGAAAGAAGCCCTGAGGATTGACGAGCCAGGAAAGAGCGAGATCGGCGAGCACGTGCAATCGTACACGCCATCCGGCCAGGACGCAAGGGTCAAAGGTGGGGCAGACATGGAAAAGACGACATTGGGTAGCCGCAGCGGTCAAAGTCTAGGCAAACATGGCAAAACATGTTGTCCGGCCATACAACGACGCTTGAAGTACGTGCACCGTCCTACTAGACCACAATGTTAAAAGACCGGGCTCACATCCCAAAACACGCCCTCAAAGTACGGACGACCATGACAGAACGCGTCGTCCGGTCATGCCATAACGTTCAAACACCGGACTCACATCCCACAACTCGCCCTCCATCCAAGGGGAAATGATGGCAAGAGGCCATGGCACGACCGGACAACCCATTTAGCATAAAAGAAGCAAAAGGAAGACCAACGATTTGAATTGCGTCTGTATGAGTGGTTATTTGAAGGATGCTTTACTCATACGTATTGTTGGCCCGTTGCGTCGATGGCACAAAAGCCAAGCGCAACAAAAAGGCAAGCAAGCTATATGAGAAACTATCTGAGGAATACATTCACACATGGTCCATTCACATACAAAGGGCATCTTCAACCCCTTGCATAACATATACGCATAACCACAACACTAAACATATAATTACAACATTACCAGGCGTTAAAGCCACCAGCTTTTTCCTGCACGACACCAAGACAACATTACATGGTCAGTCTGGTTTACTCAATCATCTCCTCATACTTGAAATATTGCTCCACTCTGAAAGCGCACTCAGAAACTTCTTTGAAGAACCTCTATGGGTGGATTTGACTCCCAGCTCCGTCGATCATTGATTCCTGAATGATGTCATGAATGTTTATGCCCATGTAATGCGTCTTAAACATCGCTAGAACAATCCAAGCCCCATCACGTTCAGTCAATCGTACCACCCGTTCCACATGCGCAATAACCCCATGGAACTTGTTGAAAATGTAGCATGTTTAACGTGATGACCCGTTACCGCTTGCACTTGCGTCTTTACCAATGCCGCAAGCATCACGAAATGCTAAATGCGTTGACTTTGTTCCGATAATACGACCCGTGACGACAAAATTGGCAAACCGTTTGTTGAGAGCATCGTCGACAAAAGGGCCACCTGTCTTGCCTCTATATCCAACACATTAAGGGCGCATCAGGGTTGAAGTCCTAGACGACACCGGTGGTCGCATTTTTTGGATATATTTCAAGGTTTTCGACGGTATTCGTTCAGTCATGGGGTCAAAACAAACGTTTACGAAGACGCCTGCGGTGATGTCAACCTCAAGATCGCTGGCTTAGTGACTCGAAGATGCTCATGGGGTGCGCGTGCGTTTATTGAGATGAGTGTATATGTATGTACATGCACATGTGCGTTGCATGCACGGCAACAACAGTTGTAAACTCTAACACACAACAGTGTTCGATCTCTCGTATCGGTTTCCCTTAAAAAAAAGTGTTGGATCTCTCGTATGGCGCTACCACAGTACTAGTATATTGTTCCGTGGTTTTCTGAAAGACAAGGACCGCTGTAAAACTCTAGTGCCCGTGACACGGATGGAGATGGTCAAAGACAGAACTCTTTTCTCTTCAGAAAAGAATTGCAAGGCAAAACGGAATCGCAAAGTTGCTTCCGCCGAGTAAATAAATAAAATGATTGAATGCGCTTTCCGCAGCGACATGCGCACCGACCCATGGGACGTGCAACAATACAATCTCCGTCAGACCGTCGCCGACGCCAAAGCGGCCCGTGCAGGGGTCCAGAACGAGGGGCGGGCGGCGGGCGCATGGATGGACTGGGCTACTGGACCCGACCGGTGAAACTGAAAGCGAAAGCGAAAGCGGTACTCCACCGATGCTGGGCATCGATCGGCAGGGCGGGTACCCGGTTTTTGACGTGCGTCGCCGCCGCCCGCTGGTTTTGTTTGCCGCCGCCCGCCGTCACGGTACCGTGCCGCGGCATATGCCATCGCGTGGGGGCGAACGATCCGTCCTCGAGATCTCGGACGGACCCCACCACGCAACGAGGCCGCTGGTGTTAGTGCCCCCGGCCAGCCAGCCACATGCTTCCCCATCATAACCGTCTTAGCTGACGGCGCTTGTTAATTCGGTTCCCGTTAGTTATAAATCTTTTAAAACCAACTTCGTTCGCACAAGGAGTTCTTTTTATCTTTCTTTGGGTCTTTACCTTTTGATTTGAAGACCAAACGTCATGTACTACCACCGTGACATAGTGTAAGATTTTTTTTTGGCTTTTTTATCCTCTTCTAGAATACGCATGAAGAAGCCGGGTACAACGCTTTTCGGCCATTACAAAATCACAAAGCTATCACAGCCGCGTCACAACCAACGTCAAAAACCTCTAGAACATGACCAACACCTAAGGACAACACAAACCAACGCACCCTCACCCAAGAGGAAGTCGGCAGGGCTTGGACAGACCTAGAATGGGTCGTCGAGGGAGCGTCGGCAACGATGTACATTGCGCCTAGAGGAGCCCACGACAAGAGCAATTACCGCCACCAACTTGAGTTGCACCATCGGGACCCCTCGAGCAACAAGACGATGCCTCCAAGGAGGGAACGCCGCCGTCGCCTGGTACGGAGGTCGGGCCAAGGGTTTTCCCCGAGCACGAGGGAGGGAGTCGGACTAGACCAAGACAACGCCTCCAGGGAGGGGACGATGCCCGCGGGCGTCGGCGTTGTCAGCCTCTGATTCGCGAAGCAGGGATTTCTCCCGAATCCCAAAGTTCGGAGCTTCTCAATCGAGCCGGCCACCATAGAGGGAGGAGATTACATCTCGTAGCACAACCTTCGCCGCCACCACATTAACCAGATCAAGAACAGGGCATCGCAGCCCTGCCCAGATCCAACCTGCACCATAGCCTTATACCGTACCATCGCAACCCTGTCCAGATTCAAGCCACATGGAAGTTTTTTTGGCTTAGCATAGGCTTTTTAGACACTATAATTGTGTCGAAAAAGTCTTATATTGAGTTACGGAGGGTTAGATAGCACAAATGCTTAGAAAGCAACATTGCAGAAATTAAAAAATACTATTAAGTCCTTAAGCGTGTCAAAGTCTTCTTTCTTTAACATCCATTTTATCGCATTTGACCTCCGTCTCATCAAAGCAAACTTGGTGAAATTCAGGAGCTTGTAGAAGTAGTGTCGAGGATGTCGTCAATGCAAACCAGGAAATGTCACCGACAATGACCTTCGTAGTAAATTGTCGGCCCAAAGACGAAAAGGACCCGCAGAACGCCCTAGTTCTGGCCAGACTGGGTCGGAGAACATAGGTCTCACACCTTTCTCAATGATGTTGATGTTCTCCAACCTTCACTGATCGAAACTAGAGTCAAAGGACCAAGACGCAAAACCACGTTGTCTGCTCCGCATAATAGAGACAAACCTACAGAAAAATGGTTGTGCCCAACCAAGCTTAGGGTTGTCAAATGACACTCGCCTTGTCTCTGTCACACAATCCTTTCCATCGCCTTCCCTCATTGACTTAGGGCAACTCGAATTTAGATTGTATATCAACAAATGTCCATGGACATGCCCATACGTATTTGTGGACAACCGGCTGGACAATGACCATACAACCGAAGTTGCCAAATATAAACAGACACAATTTTCACTGATTGTCGAATTACATTTTACAAGAGTTGCAGCGGATCGTGTGGGCACTTTCAACAGACGTGACCACTGCCTGGTTCACGCAACCGATGCCCGGGTCCACCTGAACGACCGTCGGGACGACATCATCAAACGTGCGCTCCAGGGCCAACGGAGCCTCAACCGGTGCTGCTCCATGAGCGCTAGCTTGTACTATTGTTCCGCCTCTCAACCCTGACACTGGCGCGAGATCGACGGCCACCACCACCTCCGCAGCATCTCCTCGTCCGCGACCTCCGCCATGGGATTACTCTCTGCCTCCATCTCCATCTCCATATTCTCCCCCCTCCCCCGGCTTCAGAGAGCTTGAAGGTTGTCCCGCCTCAATGCGGGTCAGGCACCGGACATTTGTGACACTGACCTACGCCACCATTTTGGCGTGGCACCTTGATGACAAGTGGAACAAGCCATTGCGAGTCATACGACAAATGTGGATGTGAACTGTGGGGTGACTGGACGTCAGCTCATACGACGGAAGAAGGGGCTCAACGGGGTAGGGTTCTAGATCTGAGGCCGAAGAGGGTTTTTGGGTTGGGTCTGGCGTGTCGGACTCCCCAATTCAAAGGCGGTTTGTGCGATTTCAAACGTCTGGGCTGGTCCGGACGAATTTAATGAGCCGCCAAGGATACCTAAAAAATGCCCGAACGTCTGATCCCCAAACATATAGTTGACCTTGCAGGATGCTACCATCATTGATTCGCTATCATCGATGTCCCTTAGACCACTGGATCCTTGCAGCATGTGCCAGCAGTCGTCGACGACTTCTTACTATGCACAACATCATCGATCGCTTAGCGATGGAATTAATTAAAAGCACTCAAATTATTACTTCCCATTCGAAATCTATCTATTTTTTAGCTCCTTCTTTTTTTCTTCAATACAATTTTAAATGATAGAGATTTTTTTGCCAAGAAAAAATTGATAGAGAATTTCCCTCATCAACAAGTAATAGCCAAGTAGTCCCAACTTCTTCCCCAAGAAGACATGGAAAACGGCTCGCACTAACGGAACGGTAGCGGGGGCGAGGCACTGGTGCCCGAACCACGTGTCCATCTTCCTCCTCCCTCCGCCTCTTCGCCCACCGAATCGCCCACCCCACCCACAACAAAATCCCCCCCTTCCATTCCTATAAAACTTCCATCCATCCGCCCGCGACCAAATCCAAATCTCATCGTCGCCATCCCCACTCCCCCCCAACCCCTTCCCCACCCCACATCTGCGGCGGAGCTCCGGCGACCGGATCGCGGGCAGGCGCGCGATGGCGAACATCGACATGGCGGCGGTGCTGGCGGACCTGGAGCGGGACGCGGCGGCGGACGCGCGGACGCCGCGGACCAAGCTGGTGTGCACGCTCGGCCCGGCCTCCCGCTCCGTGCCCATGCTCGAGAAGCTGCTCCGCGCCGGGATGAACGTCGCGCGCTTCAACTTCTCCCACGGCACCCACGAGTACCACAAGGAGACCCTCGACGCCCTCCGCCAGGCCATGCACAACACAGGCATCCTCTGCGCCGTCATGCTCGACACCAAGGTCCCCCATCTCGATCCCTCCCTCCCCCCCGCCTGCTTCCGTCGCTTGCCTGCCGCCCCGCCCCGCTGCTAGTACGCCCTTGGTTCGCCGGGTCGGGCTGTTCTGGGGAGTAGCCTCTGTAGGTTTCGGTTCGAGTGTGGAAGGCGTGGACTCGTCCGATCTACTTGATCTGTCGGTCGGGAGTGGATTGGGGTGATCTGGAGACAACGCCATGGTCGGATTAGGATTACAGCTTTGGTGGTTTTGACTTTTTGAGGGGCTACATTTAATGGCACGTACATGTGTGGTTAGATTGGCATGGGGGCTCCGCCTTGTCGTGGAAGGTTGGATCTAGGATTGGGCCAGTGGGGGTTGGCTGCCCATTTGCGATGCTGGTGAAATGGAATCAAATATATCATGGGATGGCATGTAGGGTGACGCGCTACGGCGTGGCCTGGGCAGCGGCATCCGTGTTGTGTTGTGTTGTGTTGTCGTCGGCCTACAGATCCCGCCGCCGTCATCAGCGGCCGCCGCGCAGCTGATTGCTCAGTGCTGGAGACGGTTGCGCCGTAAGACCTGGCTCCGAACGACCTGCTGTATTTATAATACGTCATGTTTAGTTAACAAAAGTTTTGCATATTGTCAGCATGTTGCTCAGTTACTTTGTTTAGTGGTTTTACTGTGTGTAGACATTACTTGTAAATATATTTTAAGGATGGTTTAGTGGCTGCTTATTCCAGATCTTGGTGTTACGATATTGCTGGCTCTCATAGGAGCTTTTGTTCATGCACAAGCGATTGATACATGTATAGAGGGTTTTTTGCTAATAATAAAACATGCTCGAGTAATTCTTCATCTTGTGGTGCTTCACATATCACATATTTAAATTTAATGGTTTTATTTCTTTCTTACTCCCTCCGTTCACTATTATAAGATGCTTTTGGATATTTCAATATGGACGACATACGGACTGAAATGAGTGAACAGATACACTAAAACGTGTCTACATACATCCGATTTAGAAAAAAGTTAGAACATCTTATAATAGTGAATGGATGTAGTACTTCAGTAAGCTCAATGAGACCGGTCCTTGCAATCAGTTGCTTTTATTGCAGTGTTCTCTCTTGGTGACTATTTCATATAATGTTTCTTGCAAAAGGGAAGACCGTTTCATATGATGTGTAATCTGTAGCCTACATTCTGATTGGGTTCTTGTTAGTAGGTATTTGAGGGCATTATATGATGATCTGTACTGACTACTGAGTATTTTCTTCATTACTGCAGGGACCTGAGATTCGTACTGGATTTTTGAAGGATGGTAAACCAATCAAACTGACAAAGGGTCAAGAGATCACTGTTTCCACTGACTATGATATCAAGGGCGACACAAACATGATCTCCATGAGTTACAAGAAACTTCCTCAGGATGTGAAGCCTGGGCATGTCATACTATGTGCTGATGGTACCATCTCCTTGGCTGTTCTGTCTTGCGACCCAGAAGCTGGAACTGTCAGATGTAGGTGTGAGAACACTGCAATGCTTGGAGAGAGGAAGAATTGTAATCTGCCAGGAATTGTCGTGGACCTTCCTACGCTGACGGAGAAGGATAAGGAGGACATTTTGGGATGGGGTGTGCCAAATGACATTGACATGATTGCTTTGTCGTTTGTCCGCAAAGGATCAGATTTGGTGACCGTCAGACAGCTTCTTGGACAGCATGCAAAGCGCATCAAGTTAATGTCAAAGGTTTGTATGTTGTTACTCTCAGCTATTCTATGTGTTTTTTTTTGTGTTCATTTTCCTGTCCTTGCTAAACTCTTGGATATTCTCTGCAATGATGAAATGTCTCTGCATGTTAGTTAAGTACCAGGGCAACCATAGATGATGTTTCTTTGTTACATTGAGGTTGAGCTGCCTAACTATTTTGCAGTCAAGCTTTTTGTTAATACTTAATACACACTGGATGAACTCCTTAATTCTTCCCTGTGACCTGTTTCACATGTGCTCCTGTTTGTAAAAAACATGTAGTCTATTCTATGCTGTATTAGGCAAAAATACACAATTGATTATCTTATTTGTGCTTTCCTTAACGACACGCTTGCTTAAACCTGGGACAATCAGCTGTGCCTCTTTTTTAGATAAGTACCAGGGGAACAATCGATGATGTTTCTTTCCTACATTGAGCTGCCTAACAGTTTTGCAGTAGAGCTTTTTGTTGATACATACTGGACTTCTCAATTCTGGAAACCATGAACTCTTTGGCTCTTCCTTGTGGCCTGTTTCACATCTGCTCCTGTTTGTAAAAACATTAGGCATAAATACACAATTTGTTCTCTTTGTGCTTTCCTTAATGAACACAGTTGGTTAAACCTTGGGACAATTAGATTAGCAAGTTTTGTCTCTTCTTTTCCTGCATCTCTCCTGATAATGTTTTTTAACTGGTACTTGTGCAATTGTTCAGATTACTATACTTTGTTTGACTGACTGCCATGTTGACAAAATCTACTGTATATATATGCATATGTGCTTGCCTGTGACCATGTTCGTTATGGTGTTATGTATCTGACTTCTTTCTTGAATCTGTAGGTTGAAAACCAAGAGGGAATTGTGAACTTTGATGACATTTTGAGGGAAACCGATGCCTTTATGGTTGCTAGAGGTGATCTTGGAATGGAGATTCCAGTCGAGAAGATATTCCTTGCACAGAAAATGATGATCTACAAGTGCAACCTTGCTGGCAAGCCTGTGGTCACAGCGACACAGATGCTCGAGTCCATGATCAAGTCCCCCAGGCCAACCCGTGCAGAGGCTACCGACGTTGCAAATGCTGTGCTCGATGGAACTGATTGCGTCATGCTCAGTGGTGAAAGCGCTGCTGGAGCATACCCTGAGGTGGCTGTGAAGATCATGGCTCGCATCTGCGTGGAGGCGGAGTCTTCCCTGGACAATGACGCCGTCTTCAAGGAGATGATCAAGGCTGCGCCCCTTCCGATGAGCCCGCTGGAGTCCCTTGCGTCCTCTGCGGTGCGAACCGCCAACAAGGCCAGGGCCACTCTGATCGTCGTCCTGACCCGTGGTGGCACCACGGCAAAGCTGGTCGCCAAGTACCGGCCCAGGGTCCCGATCCTCTCGGTGGTCGTCCCGGTGCTGTCGACAGACTCGTTCGACTGGACCGTCAGCTCCGAGGGCCCCGCCAGGCACAGCCTGATCTACAGAGGCCTGATCCCGCTGCTCGCCGAGGGCTCCGCCAAGGCCACCGACTCGGAGTCAACAGAGGAGATCCTCCAGGCTGCGCTCAAGGCGGCCGTGAAGAAGCAGCTTTGCAAGGCCGGCGACGCCGTCGTCGTCCTGCACCGCATCGGCGTCGCCTCTGTCATCAAGATCTGCACCGTCAAGTGATGGCCATCGCCAGGCACGGTGACCCGAGCGCTCCGGCCCTTGCTGCCGTGGCAAAACCTGGGTCCTTGTTCCTCTGGTCTTCTCACCGTACCGTCCGTTGCAGTTTGTTGCGTTGCATAGATCCGATCCGAGCTGGTAAATTAGGAGGGGGAGGACTCCGTTATACAGAGCTCTTTTATTACCGTTGATTGATATATGCCCCCTGTAGTATGGTGTTTGGCAGGTGTCATGCCTGCACAAATTTTTCTCTAATTAGCTTGCTGCTGCTGCGTGTTGTATTCTCAACTCTGAAGTACTGGTTTGGTAGTGATGTCTGTCGATACATGTGGTAATAATAAGATTTTGGCATCGTTTACCGAGTCGGAAGCTCAAAGACAATGCGTATCTCCATCGTGGTCTCTCAAAGGAAGAATTATTTGATCTGAGGATACTATCTTTCAAAATCGTCGGAGATTTTGACTTCTCCTGGGAAATTTGCTTGGGAACTAAAGATACAGTCTCACACAAGAGATAGGACGAGCCATTCAACTGTAGAGACATACATGGTGACGCTCATGCCAGGGAAACCAAACAAGAACGATGACGATGATGGACAGAAGCTGATGCAACATCAACCTTGTCAAAGCAACCGCAAAGTGCTTTCTTTGCTTCCCATCCGGGCGCAGGCTCAGGGTATGGCCAATGCATAGCCTTAAGGTGATGCTCCGTAGGATCGGATGTCAGGAAAAGTAGGTTCGGGTCAAGAAGCGAGATCATTTGCAGGAGACGGGTGCTTGGAGAGAAAAAATATGATCCGGTGTAAAAAGCTAAAAAGTTAGAGTGGAAAGTAGAGATGCATGTGTACAGAGTCTTTATTTTCTATTCTTTGATGAGGCCCACTAGTGGTAGCTTGCATTGGGAAGAAAAAATCAATATAGATGCCTCAAACTACTTTTTGTCATGGGGCATCTGTATCCATATGCCACCATTGTACATGCTCTCAATCGCCGGACACCCTGTGCCCGACGGAGCAGAGCAGAACAAAAAACAGAGGGGGAGGCAAACTCGCTCCAACGAACCAACCAGCCCGGTGCTGAATGTCTGTCACTGTGTGGTAAATGTATATACTCCCTCCGTTTCATAATTAAGCCATTCTACTATGTGTAATACAATCCACACTGAATTCGAAAGTATCTTTATGCTCCCGAGCTCATTTGAGCTCGATGAACAGTAAAATAAAATAAAAATCTAAAATATTTCAAAAAATTCTGAATGTTTTTTGGGACCAACATTGACAAAAGTTTAAGTGCATGCAAAAATTCAGCATGAAATAACATTCCTACGAGGCGTGGCGATTTTTTTTTTGTCACGTCTCGTAGGAATGTTATTTCATGCTGAATTTTTGCAAGCACTTAAAACTTTTGTCAATGTTGGTCCCAAAAAAATTTCAGAATTTTTTGAA
>CBMN010756931.1:0-13699 GCA_000582825.1 Hordeum pubiflorum
GGGTCGGCGCATTGGGCCGACTTTTCTGTCCGCGCCGACCCAAACGGACACGCGCGGACGAAATGGGTCGCCGCGTTGGAGTTGCTCTTACAGGCTAGATCTACATGCGTAGACCCCGGACCCCGACAACAAGTATATAAGGATGAAATGTATATGTGTGTAAAAACTCAGGATAAAATATCTTGAAATGCGACCTGTACAAAAAAGACAAATCCATGGACTTTGAAAATAAATAATATCATGTGCTGGAAAGCCCTATTTTTTTGCACAACCCTCATTTCAACGTATTTCGTTTTGAAAATTTATACATATATACATTATGCCTTCATGTATATATGTTTTTTATATTTTTTAAAAAAGTAAAAAAAATGAATTTTGCAAATGAAGGCCATCATGGAGCTCGACCTCGAAAAGCAATCTTCGGTTTAAAATGCAGTATCAAGTCTAGTAGTAATGAATTACAGCTTCATGGTAATTAGCCTGCATCAAAGTATAACTAGAATTAAATGCTAGCTATGCTAACCAGTTATACTACCGTTTCCCACCAAATGGCAACACTGATGACAGAAGCAAAAAAATGAGTCTAGTCTAGGTAAGCAAAGATTAGACCCCGCAGAAACCGCTAGTTCGCACCCTTTTTTGAGCGCAAAAACGGGTTATATGTCCGTCCGCCCGTGGCCACCCCCAAAATTCCTTCCCGTTTCCTCCTCCCAACGTTTTGTGCTTGCCTTGCCCCCGCGGCCTTGGGGAGGAGGAGCCGACGGAGGAGGGGGGAGCCGGGGAGGGGAGGGAGGAGGACACGAATAACAATCGCCACTACACCTACACGGGAGCAATCCCACCCGGAGACACACAACGCGTCGAGACGCGAATAATGGCTCCGCCGCCCGCCGCTCGGGCCGCTGCCGCCCTCCTCCTCGCCGCGCTGCTCGCGCTGGCCTCCTCCCACGCCGCCGCGGCCACCGGCGTCTTTCAGGTGCACCGCAAGTTCCGTCGAGCAGCCAGCGAGGAAGGGGGTAACATAACCGCCCACCTCGCCCACGACGTCACCCGCCGGGGCCGTCTCCTCGACGCCGTCGACGTGCCTCTCGGCGGCCTTGGCCTCCCCACCGACAGCGGGTACTTCCATCCTCTTCTGATCCGCGCTTGTTGGTTTCGGTGCTGCTTGGTTTCATTACATTTGGTCTGGTCTGACGGGCCCGCCCGCAGGCTCTACTATACGAAGATCGAGATCGGGACGCCGCCCAAGCCGTTCCACGTGCAGGTGGACACCGGCAGCGACATCCTCTGGGTCAATTGCATCTCCTGCGACAAATGCCCCCACAAGAGCGGCCTCGGGGTAGGTCTCTCAGTTTGCCTGCCTATGTTTATTTTCCTCTCAAGATTTAGAGGTCCTCTGTTGGTATCATGTTTCTGAATTAGTATATGATGATGATTTGTGGGGTGAACGTTTGGGTGCAGATAGACCTGATGCTCTATGACCCCAAGGGATCATCTAGTGGGAGCACGGTATCATGCGACCAGGGCTTCTGTGCGGCCACATACGGGGGCAAGCTACCAGGGTGCACTGCGAGCCTGCCTTGCGAGTACAGTGTCATGTATGGTGACGGTAGCTCCACCACGGGCTACTTCGTCAGTGACTCCCTGCAGTATAATCAAGTCTCTGGGGATGGGCAAACACGGCATGGCAGTGGCAAGGTCATATTCGGGTGAGTTTTTCTCGATTTATTTACATTTAAAAGCTATTATTATTGGATGACATACATGGGATCAGCTATCATCTGTTGAAACAATGCTCTAATTGTTTTATTGTAAATGGCGTGGTTAACCACCTTTGCATTTGAATTTGTAATAGTTATTGTCTGTTACGTAATGTTTATATTATACTTTGGGCAGCATTTTATATATTTTCTGAAAATGTTTACATGATTCTTGCCCATCTGCTACACCTATATAATGTTTTTCTTTTCTGTTACTATGTAGCTGAATAAGTTTTGTTCTCTTTGAGATGTTTAAGCCGGATTCTTTGCCCTCTTCCTTGGTTATGCACTTGCGTCATTAGTATATTGATGAATAGGTAGCTGTCAAGTAAGGAATCAAATTCTGCTGTTTGTTTGGAATATTATAACATACTTTTGTCAGAAATACTGCAATTTAGTACGCAACAACAATCAAGCAATAAACATGACAGTAACAGACTAACCTAATTATGTGAAATTTTGGCAGCAAGTACATCGAGTTGAAGAATTTAATGTGGATAAATGGCTCTTCTGTCCTTTGTAGGTGTGGTGCTCAGCAAGGTGGGGATTTAGGCAGTACAAACCAGGCCCTTGATGGAATTATTGGGTTTGGCCAATCAAATACATCAATGCTATCACAACTAGCTGCTGCAAAAAAAGTGAAGAAGATATTTTCTCATTGTTTGGATACCATAACTGGAGGTGGAATCTTTGCTATCGGAGAAGTTGTACAGCCAAAAATAAAATCAACACCATTGATACCCAATATGTATGTTCATCGTATCACCATAAAGTTATCATTCTATCTGTTTTATACTGATAGGGATTTTTTCTACAGTCCTCTAATAGATACTCCAGTTTATTGCAAATGAATAAATAATAAAACTTGCTTTAGGAGAGATCATCACAGTTCTATATTAGGGACAAAGAAATAATATTCTCTTGGAAATCCACACGCATTCTGCATTGAAGTACACAAAAAAATTGATGACTTTAATTCCTCTTTTGTTATCTTTTTGAAAAAAAGATGTCCACTTCAACCTTGAACTCTGAAACCTGTTCTCTTTAATCTTGAACTCTTGAATCAATTGATGTTATCCCCTTAGCCCTGTCCCAAGCGGTTTTGTGCTGACTGAAATGACATGTGGCACCACTTACATTCAGCACATTGCCATGTCAGCAGGTTAGTTACTTCCTCTGTTCCATAATTTTGAACTAAAACCACGACAAGAATTATGGAATGGAGGGAGTAGAATATATAGAGAAGTCGAGAAATCAGTAAAAAAAGAGAGGAACTGAACCCCTTTTCAGTTTGACCATCGGAAAACAACTCTTTTCGGAAATTTATTTTTCCTTTTCAGATTGACTATTATTAAAAAAAATCAGCTACATTTCATCGGTCAGTTACTTCATCCAATCCTTCATGATATGAAACAAATGCATAACCACTCTTATTTTTCCTAAGTAAAGGCTCTGAAGTCTGAATTAAACTTAGAGATATGTATCACACTGATGATGAGCCTTTTGGAATTTGTTTGATGTCAATAATGTGTTTTACGACTGTAACTTGGAGGTCTGGTCCATTCTTCTCTGAAGATAATGCTTAATGATTGTGGCAACTGTTTATAAGTGTTCATGGCTATTAATTAATAAGTTGACATTTTTGTTCATCTGTACATGTACTTATTTTTTGACGAGTTGTCCATTTACTGAGCTGGTTCCAAACCATTTACTTGAGTTTTATGTATGTGACTCAGCTGAACTTGATTCAGTTGACTGTCGTTTTTCCCTTGAACATAATTATAATGAGCTGAACACTTAATGAACTCATCGAAGGTGAATAACTCTAGTTAGTGCTAGAAAGAGATAAGGCCTGGCTCGGTTTGCTTTTTTTGGTCCATGTAAATAACTAAGTACCAACATGGATGACTTGGACCCTACTCCTGATTCCCATTGAGATGCTTTAATGTGTAATCCAGGAACTTCTAAAAAGCACTATGCAATAGCTTGGGACCAGTCGTAGAGTTCACGTCTCTCTAAAAGACTGAAACCTGATCGGCAATAAATGTTGTGATTATGGTTTAGGATGCTTTCTGCTATGAAGCATTGAGTTGAGAAATTGAAATTCTAGGCATTAATGTTCATCATTGTGCTCTAGAATGTTATGCTATGTCTGTTTAGTGCTCGTATTTACGAACTGCCAGACTGTTGGCGCCTTATCAAAATTTACATACAAGGTTAACCTGTACTTGATCCATCAGTGTGTAAATTTTATACCTAACTAATGTATGATGTCGCACATCAGGCTATTGGAGGGAATGTGGAACAATGCCTGAGCCTTAACTTGAATTTTGTGGAAAAAACAGTTCCAAGAGTTTAATCAAGCTGATCATGATGCTGAGTTGGTTAATGCATGCAGTTCCTAAAATGGATGAAAGTAGCAATTTGACTGGAAATTTAGAACTGGAGGTTGACTGTCATGTCTTATACCCATTCTTGCTGGTCACCCTGGTTTGGATGTCCCAAAACTGGTGCCTGAAGCACAAAAATGAAGAAAAAGGAAGAGAAAATATCTGCAGGATTAGGGCATCTTTAATCACAAATATGAGGTGTCATATAAGGGACTTAAGGTTGGCCATATACCTTTTGTGCCAAAATATTAAGGCCGTCCTTAGCCTCATGGCATGGTCATAAGGCATAAAACGATTCTTCTCTCCTTCCAACTCTAAAACCTCCGAAGCCTGGGTATCAGGATGGGAACAGGGAAAGGCTCTGTTGCATGCTGCGCAATCACCATCGGCTGCGGCTGTTCGACTTGGTGGGGATGTGATTCTGGCCGCCTGGGGCTTGGTATCAGCCTATGCCGCTAGAGGGGCACCATGGCAACCTGCGGCTTGAATAGGGAGGTGACATGCGCTTTTTGACGACGATGGAGATGCCAGCTCATGCTGCTCAAAGAAGCCTGGAGTTTGGATATGAGTCCTGTAGCGTCCCATGACACCAGAGATTCTCGGCCCAGGTCATGACTGGAGTTTTTGAGACACTGGGTGCGTGAAGACAAGGGCTATGCATGCAAAGCTTGGCTTTCTTCCACTCCTGTTGAGCTCTGGTCTTGTTGAGGAAGGAGAAGACGCGGTCTTGATGACTGATTGGCGGTGACTTGTGGAGCAGAGAGGAAGGAGGATACGGTGCGTCTGATTTGGGTGCGTTTCAGGAGGAGCAGGAATGGAATTGGTGATCTAGGAAAAAGACGATGGTTGGGTGGACGAGCAGCTGTTTTTTCTCCAGTGGTGCAAACCCTATGCTCCAAGGGAGATTTAAGCATTGTGGCATGTGAATTTTGACGACGGCTTTCTTGGTGCAGTCCCAGCTTATGGTCTCCCTTGAGCAATGAGAACTGGGGATGCCCTTGGTAGGTGGAACACGTACCTGCAGCAGTTGTACTTGTTCTACAACATGTTAGAGAAGGGTTTTAGATTAAATCATGTGACCTATTTGTCCAACATTAAGTTTGACATGGTTAGTTACTGACCCGATTTTAAGAATCGCTGGTCCAGGAGTTCTTTTTAATTTTAGTTGGAACAAATCCTTGGTAATAAAAGTTTATGTAGAAGAAAAAGATGATTCGGTTGGAATATCTGTGGGGTAGAGAAGTGGGCTAAGGTGTTAAGATTCTCTGTGGCTGGTTTATGTCATGATACAATACAAATCAACATATGCTGCACTTGTGTCATCAGGCCAGTAGCCCTTTCTCTTCATATTGTTCCCTTTGGTCTATTTATCTTGATGCTTCATTTTCATCTTTGAATAAATAGGGTCTTACCTGTCGCCCTGTGGGCAAATTAAGCGAATGTACATGTTTTCTGGCATATATTGTATTTTTTGCGCTTCATATGTAATGCAGGGAAAATTTTCTCAGCTAGTGACTGGTAATTTCGGACGCCTGGTTAGTGCAAAAAATCAGCCAAAAAATTTGAATTTTGATCTTAGTGTCAATAAAACTAGAATTGTAAGTGACCGTGCAATTTCCCTGGTGGTAGATCTCTAGAGTTGGGAATGTGGGATGATGGCAAGGGTTTGAACATTTGTAGAAAATCATTTTGTAACTTTGTTTTCCTTAAAGTTCACATTTTAATTTCAAAGAAGAAGGCACAGAACTTTCTAAAATTTGACTGTTTCCAGTATTCTCAGTGTTTTTTTTTCTGATGTTCTCTATTCTATCTTGAGAATCTTAACACCTTATCATGATTGTACCACTCAGGCCGCACTACAATGTGAATCTGAAGTCAATTGATGTTGGTGGTACTGCTCTACAGCTTCCATCACATATTTTTGAAACGGGTGAGAAAAAAGGTACCATCATTGATAGTGGTACAACCTTGACATATCTTCCGGAGCTGGTTTACAAGGAAGTAATGGCTAAGGTATGCCAAAACACATTCTTCCTGTTTTCCGCTGTAATGCAGGAACTCTTTAATTCCCTTTACATATTATATTTCTCGGCCAATTGTAGATTTTCGCCAAGCATCAGGATATGACCTTCCGCAGTATTCAAGATTTTCTATGTTTTCAGTATCATGAAAGGTATACTCTAGTCTTTAACACAGAATCTAGCTATAATTGACAGCACTAACTGACTAACTGTCAGTTGTGTCTACCCTGCTACCGTATGTTTTTGTAAGGGAGCAGCAGGAAAAGACCCCCAGTTCCCCACTGATCTACCCTGATATATGTCAAAATAGTAGAACTAATTGAACTCTATCCAGTTATATATTGATAATACCCACTACCCACTCACTTGTGAATGAACCACCACTTTACTGCATGCGTGTTCTGATTTCAATTAAATTGGAACAGAGATGAATGATAAGCTCAGAGTATCTTATTATGGTCCTAACTAATTTTCTCATTTTTGTTGCAGTGTAGATGATGAATTTCCAAAAATCATCTTCCATTTTGAGAATGATCTTGGACTGAATGTGTATCCACATGATTACTTTTTCCAAAATGGGGTAATATAAAATTTTACCCTTGGTGTTCGAGCTGAATGATAGAAGACATTTATTCACCCATTGTCATTACTTTGTCATGTTGCAGCTTGCAATACCCTTAAGTTATCCTTCGTATTAGCATGTTTCTTTGTCACAAATTATGTGCTCCAGAAGTTGCTGAAACACTGAATGATTCGCAAGTCGCAACTAAACCCTAAATGTCTCCAATTTAATCTAAGTTATGGCTAGGGTCGCTTGCAGCCCAGAAGTTATGGTATGGGGACTGCAGCTAGTAAGGGACCTATGCCAGTTGGAACAGCACTGTAGCATGGCATGCGGTAGTATAGCATGGCTCTATCTGGCTTGGGTGGTAAGTTGTTTAGGTCCTCTTTGGGTTGCAGTAATTAGAAAGTGTAGAAAATAGAAAATAAAAACAGGATTGAGGTTTCATGTATTGTGGATTCCTACGGGCTTGTTAGGTTGAGGTGGATTTGAAGGGGATTGAGGGGGATTAAATCCCCTGCAAGCCAAAATCCCTCCAAATCCCCTTCAATCCCCGTGGGGAAGGGATTAACCGAACAAGGCCTACGGGATTTCAGAAAAACGGGAATTTTGCATGTGATGCCTTTGGTTCATGCACCACATGAATTTTGGAGAATAGGGGAGGGAGGGAGGGAAGGGATTGGATGCATACCATAGGAATTTGCAACTCCAATATTGGAAAAGTTCTCAAGAATTCAAAGGCACCCTGAATCCTATCTGGGATTTGCTGTTAGTTAAGTTATTTTTTGGAGTTAATATTATTTTATTATGCCAATAAGGGAGCTTTTAATTCTTTATATCAAACAAGAAGCAATGAACAGACGAATCTAGTACTCAAACTTATATCAGGGCCCTTGGCCAGCTAGTCATGGGCAGCCCGTGAACGGTCTTCTGAACCCCTGCTTATGACACTTGCTGTTTTTTGTTGTCTGTTTGGTACAGGATAACCTGTATTGTGTTGGATTCCAAAATGGTGGATTGCAATCAAAGGATGGGAAGGATATGGTGCTTCTAGGAGGTCATTACTTCTCTGCGCATGAAGGCGTTTTTTTTTAAAATTATGCGTCTCATGCCACTGTCTGTTTCTTTCAGATCTGGTCCTTTCAAATAAGGTGGTTGTCTATGACTTGGAAAACCAAGTCGTTGGATGGGCCGATTACAACTGTAAGTACTAGCTCTTCTCATTCTAGGGTTCATTTGGTATTAGCTTGCAGTTCTTGTCCAACCAGAGGTTGACTCTAACCTGGGCCTACCAACTTCTAGTTCAATTTCCTTCAATACACGTGCCTTCAGCTACCTGAGTAGTACAATTATTTTTCTTTAGCATCCTTCTACAGGTTGAAGCTAACCGGCTTTTGTACACAGCTGGCTGTAATCTCATTTTTGTTCCTGAAGGTCTTAACTAGTTCTGGAATAATTTGCACGAAAATTTACCGACTCTATTTTGCATCAGACAGACAGACAGACTCTTTGGAACTAAAAAAAAGTTGTTCTGTAAAAGATTGTTTAAATGTTGCACGCATTGTGTGGTTCTAAATTCTGAAATTCATTTTCTTGGTACTCTCTAGCTTGTCTATTCGTTGACATTTCCTTCCATTCCAGGCTCCTCTAGCATGAAAGTTAAGGATGAAAATACAGGGGCAGCATACACAGTTGATGCGCACGATATCTCCTCGGGATGGAGACTTCAGTGGCAAAAGTTCCTGATTCTATTAGTAACGATGGTGTGCAGTTACTTAATTTTCTAACTCTGATGTACAACAAAAATTCTGATGAAAATTCTTTGATTGTTCTTTTCTCAAAGAGGAAATGTAGGGCTTTAGATTGTATATTCTCTGACAAAGGGAAAAGAATGAGAAAGCATGGTTCCACTTTCATTTCATTTGTAGACAAATGGCTCGGCCCCGCTGTTTGTAGAAACTTTTCTCATGGAAGAAAGGCTAACCCAGCGATGAGAAGCGTTTTTCTCTCGAGAAGGCGACCTCAAAGGCAGCCTTGATAGACGAACAACATCGCCATAACTTGAACCCAAAATCATGATATGTCTGCCATGTTCTGCCCCTGTTTCTTTGAGGTGTCGACTTGTGTTCTGTGGAACGTCTGGAAACTACGCAACACTTGTATATTTCAGCATCAGACACCTTCTTTGGTTGGTTGGCGTGTGTTGTTTAAGAGAGACACTGGTCTGCCATGTTCTGCCCCATCTTCAAGCTCTGATTTCTGCTTTTTCTCGACAAAGGGTGAATTTTATTAGTTTAAATCGAAGCATAAGTGTGAACACTGACCTAGCAACGCGTGGTAAAGGGACAATAGTTGTAGGGTCCTGAATACCATTTAGTGTGTGACCCTCCCATGCATCGAGCCTCCATGCCCGTGATGATACCCTCGAATTTGGTTTTAGTGGGCTGAATCGAATTTGGTTTTAGTGGGCTGAATGGGTTGAACTGCATTTTCTTTAGTGTTTCCATGTAGATGAGATTGACATCAGGACCCTTTTCAGGTGGAAACCATTGATTATAAAGGATAAAACCCTACGCCCTGCTTTGTGCTTTATTGCGTTGGAGTGTATCAAGAGTACAAAACACTGAGAGATTGTTGTCTTGTCTCCACGAGCATGCCCCCTCGGCTTGTATACCATACTGGGGGGTCATAGGATACATGAATCCTAGTCGACTAAGTACGAGGAGTTAGATTCCTCCACAAATCTAGCTTTTTATCTTGTACGACAAGTCTTTTGGAGTTTTTCTATTATTCACCATGGGTCGCCCGCAAGTGGCCCAGGTTGGAACCGACAAGGGGATCCTTAGCTCGGCCCACTAGGCCAGGAGTCAGACATGGTGAGAGGCCCCTTAGCCGGGACACCATCAGGTGCAACAAGTCATCTATCCATAAAAGGAAAGTTTGATATATGTGTCGTCGATGTCTTCCCCGAATACGTCCAATTATGACGGACACCTATTATGTGATGTTATTTAAAGGATGCATGCTGAGGAAATCATGCATGCCAATCGCTTCTACCTGGTGGAGCGAACACCGGGCCCCACCATTAACAGATGATGCAACACACGCAGGGGATGGCAACAACATCCGTGAGGAAGTCACCCATCACTCATCAGGTTGGGTCATTGCTTCCTTGGTATGATGGCATGTTTTTGGATGTCTTCCCAGCCTTTGAAACGTTGTGGGTTTGACGCATGATGTGTTTTGTTATGTCTGCCCGACGTTTCACCGCCACGGCTTGACCGGTTGCGGTGTGCGTTACACATGTTCATTGTCGTTCGTAAATACAAGGCAAATACAAACGTAATACGGACGCCACTTGCAGGCAATTCATGAATAATATCCTTCAAATAGTTCACCTTCATTCTCGGATGCTTTTTCCATCCTTATAGATTGTTTATAAGATATGTTGTTGTTAAGTTGCTTGGCTTCCTAGCTGCAATTGATCTTTGCGCCAATGACGCAACATTTCATCTATTCATAAAAGGAACGTTTGCTATATGTGTTGCCCATAGCCTACTTAACTTCCTGGTTGAAGTCGGCCATTGCGTCACCCGCGCAAACGAGTCATCTAGTGTATCTTAAACTAGTCACACTTCTTTGTGACAATGAAAGTGTCATAACAATATCCCACAACCCGTCCAAAATCCTTGAACCAAACATATTGATGTTCATCACCACTTATAATGAGGAGCGGACCTCAACACTAGGGCCGATCTGTTGTTGGCCTGATCTTTCACGGCACAAACCTCTATCTTAGCAAGTAATCATAGCATGTTTACGAAGATGTTCGCAAATGTCACCGAAAACACGCAAACCCCTCGATTAGAAGGAATAACGTGGACAAACCATATATGCTCAGCTTGTAGTATCCTACACGTCGCGTCGCGGAACTCACACGTCAGTAGAGACTTTCCATAAGATTTCTCTAAATTCGATAAAGGCTCGCGGTCAAAACACATATAATGTCTAATTCATCATAACATAAATGGGTTACACGATGCACCGACCAGACCTTAAATAGTAGATGGCCTACCGATTTAAACTTTTCTATCTCACGAACTAAAAAAGATAAACTATATTGTCTAAAATAATTAGATTATATGCCTTATAATTCTGGTACATAACCCTTACAGATCAACTATAAACAACCGACACTTTTGACCTTCAAAACCGGTGCATCATCTTGATAAAATCTTTTGTAGGTGGACCCCATGCTGCAACACACTAACACATCAAGTAGTTCGGTTGATGAAGGTTCTGTTTGCTTGGCCTTCAGTTCCGATAGATTCAGCTGTGAACTTGTTGTGCTGGCGAAGTTGTTGTGCTGAGGAAACAATTGTAGTAAAAGTTAGTTGTTTGGCAACATAGCTGTGGAAACAACCGTGAGTTGATGAAAACGCTATATCTCAGGAAGAGGGGGGGTGGAGGAGAGATAGGTCGTGCTTGCGGTGGCATTTATGGTATAATCATGACCAAACATCAAAGTCAGAGAGGCTAGGGAAACAGTTTTGGCTGTGAAGTACACCGAGACATGTTTTGCACTGTTACACTGAAAATAGATCGAAACAGTTTTGGGTTGTGATTTCACAGCTGTTCTAAAATAGTTGTTTGTTTCGGCTTTATTTTTTCCGGTCCAAAAACGGCTCCCAAAGCTGAAACAAAGAGTAGAAGCCTCCCAATGAGCACATGTAGATTTTCTTTCGTCTCTGATTGGTTTGAGGGGCCGAAATTGTATCAATTCTCATAAACGATGTATCTATTATTTCTAAAGCTTGAATTTTCTTATAAAAACACATGTAGCTCAGGTGTCCGTGACTTTTTGAAGTAGTAGTAGTTATGGACTTTTTTCTTGTTCTTATATCTTGATTGTATATAATATATATGATAATTATGAAACAAATCAAATTCTCTCACAAGTTTCCTTTTTGGACATGGCCATGCAAAGTAGAAGTACTTCTCAATGTACATACTCTCTGCTAGACTCTTAGATTTAGTATCAACGTAGTGCATGCAAGCCAGGGAACATACACGCATGATCTCCTCATAGTCAACTTCTTTATTTTTCCCTTCTAAACGTTGCATCATATCATGCTCTAGCCTGCCTTCTCTTGCCTCTCTCTGAGTGGCTACAACATTGAGGAGAACAACAGGCTTGCTAGTAGTACAAGACACGAGTGTGGTCATATCATCCTTCCTCCCTTCATGAAACTGTCCCTGGTTTCGAGTTAGTAGCAACAATATAATCAGTAGATTGAACGTGCACGGAGAAAAAAACGACTTCGGCTTCCTTATTTGCTTCGTCTTGCTCCTTTATTTTTTGCAGTCTCTCTTTCCTGCAAGACTCAAACAACTTCTCTCCATGGCCATGAGAACATATTTTGTATCCCCTTCGATAGTGTACATGTTGGCAAGATAGTCATGGGTAGCATTATTTTTCCTGTATCATGGCGCTCCCAGTAGCATGTCAAGGAATTATCGGTGCCAAAATTACTTCGCCCAAAATCTCACAAGAAAATTTACCGATATAAAATAGAATTGTAGTTTGGTGTGTGATGCCAAGCTTGTCGTAGCACCTCCATAATGAGTACGGTCGTGGATGTGGTGCCATCGATAGCTCTAGCTTCTCCACCATGTTGAGCCGACCGCACTGATGAAACTATCGTGGACCAAACTTTCTTCCCCACTTTACAATAGGTGTGAAACGGTTTAATTAGCACCATAACCTTTCTCCTCCAGCAAAGTCGCTGGATAGCCTCCAGTAGCTCCTTCTTGGTGACGACGCACTGGTTGTCTCCTACCACCTGATTAGGAGTGAACCTTGAGATGAGGTTTGATTCATTGTTGACCTGATCTTTCACTGCACCAATCTCCATCGCAACAAGTAATTGTAGCAGGTTTATGACGATGTCCACAAATCCCGCTGAAGAACACGCCAATTCCTCAATCCGAAGGAATAACATGGATGAACCGTATAGGCAAGCTAAATCAGTAGTAGGTATGAACTTCTTTCTTATTCTTATCTCTTGATTGTATGAAACACATATTGTAATTATGGAACAAATCAAATTCTCTCTCATGTTTCCTTTCTGGACGTGGCCATGCAAAGTAGTAGTATTTCAATGTATTTACTCTTTTCTAGACTCTTAGATTTAGTATCCACGTAAATCCGTAGGTGTGCTTGATTCTCTTTCCATTTATGCATGCAAGCCATGGAACATACACTCATGATCTCCTCATAGTCAACTTCCTTATTTCCCCTGTACACGTTGCACCATATCATGCTCTAGCTTGCTCATCTTTCCTCTCTCTGCATGACTACAACATTGACGAGAAAAATAGTTTTGGCAATAGTATTGGACACAAGTGTGGTCATGTCAACCTCATTCGTGATCATGTATCCAAAGGCGACATTGATCTTAGCCAAGTTTAAACTGACAAACAACTCATTGCATATTCACCAAACCTCTTGATGAAAAGACCTTTTCTCTTTGAGAACTGAGCTAAATATCCTCGATTCTTCTTATGTGCATTGAAATCTCACTCTCATGCATGCACAAAATATCCATGCTTTACACTTGATCCATGATATTTCTCTTATAATGAACTATTATATGTCTTGGATATCTTTTGGATATTGTGTTGTGCATCTAACCTCTTTAGGATTTTGGATAAGCTTTCACAATGAGTACTTGCTTGGAACACAACAAATGATTTCTACAAGCGAAAATCCATAAGCAGAGAATCACTATCCATCATAAGCAATTAAATTGTATTTTATTATTGGTAAGGCATAGGGACATGGTAACCCAATGCATGCATAGACATCATCTTGTGTATGCTCTCACTGTCGTGGGAACGACTCCGACAGTACGAAGGGGGTAGGGTAAAGGAGCATGATCTACCGAGATGCATATGGGTGACACG
>CBMN010756935.1:0-15473 GCA_000582825.1 Hordeum pubiflorum
CATTGGGAAAGGATGTCATCTGTTGGAACTCAATGATTTCGACATATGCGCAGCACGGTCATGCTGAGGAAGCTCTTCGTGTTTTTGGGATGATGGAAGGGGCTGGAGTAGAGCCGAACTATGTGACATTTGTCAGTGTGTTGTCAGCATGTGCTCATGCAGGCCTTGTGGATGAAGGTTTACACCATTTTAATTCGATGAAAACAAAATATGCAGTTAAACCAGGCACCGAGCACTATGCTTCTATGGTCAACCTTTTTGGACGATCGGGCAAATTGCATGCTGCCAAGGAGTTTATTGAAAGGATGCCGATTGAACCAGTTGCGACTATCTGGAGGAGCTTGCTGAGTGCCTGTCATCTGTTTGGTAATGTTGAAATCGGGACGTATGCCACTGAAATGGCACTGTTGGCGGATCCTACAGATAGCGGCCCCTCTGTTCTTATGTCAAATATTTATGCCTCTAAAGGACTGTGGGCTGATGCGCAGAAGTTGAGGCAGGGGTTGGATTGTTCTGGTGTGGTGAAGGAACCAGGATATAGCTGGTGAAGGAGGTTCATACGTTCATTGCACAAGGACAAGAGCACCCGGAGGGCGGAGGCAGAAGTGATATATGCAGTACTGGATGAGCTGACAAGTCTAGTACTTAAAAAGGGTGTCTCCCTGATACCTCTGAACTTACTTTGCTTGATGAGAATGGTTGATGGTACTTACTGAATGGTAACTACATAGTTTTCAGTGTGTAAACAGATGGTCTTGGATGAACTGTTCTAGCTATGTCCCCAGACAACTAATACTGGGAGGATCAGTGGCAGAGGCAGGATTCTTTTAAATCTCACATTGAGGGGGGCCAATTAGAGGAAGATTATAATAAATTTCACTGTTCATAGCCATAATACAAGCAAAACCATGACCATGGAGAGGGCCCTGGCCCTGGCTGGCCACCCCCTGTGTCCGGCACTGGGGAGGATGATGCTTTGATATAGTAGTTCTGGCTGTCTTCTTTGATAACTTCAGTGTATTTTACAACAGCTTGTCCAACGACTATCTGACTAGGTACTACTTACTGAAATAGACCAGAGTTGGAATGACTTGATCAGATCAAATGCAAAATATCCGAGTGTGCATGTTTACTATGGGCTTGACAATGTACAACTGCACATGGGCATGCTTAACTCTGATATTGAAGGTTCAGTGTTGCTAGCTACTCATGAGGTAATAAGAATACAACATTTTTATTTCAGTCATTTGAATCTTTTAGTTTCTATGAGAAAAAGGAAAACTTGAATCTTCTGTACATGAAAATGATTTTATAGGATAACAGTAAACTACTAGCCAATAATACTGGAACATTAGCATTATTATTCAAGTTAAATTGTTCCTGAAACAGTGAAGTAGAAGTGCTATTTACCTACTAAGATAAAGGCGAACAGATTGTATGTTCTTTGTGTGTTGGCCTTGACTAGAAAGTTGCAGTTGTACGATTGGAACCTGGAAAAGCAAGACAACATCATAGAAGTGCTCATGATCACGCATTTCTTGGTCTAACTCACCATTTGAAGACAGTAACAATCGATAAAAAGATGCTCTTTATGTTAGACTAAACCTAAACTGCCATATCATAACACTGAAACTGTGCTGCATATGGAGATTTTGCTTTTCAGTGTATTCCTGGCATGTATATTTAGCTGTACTGACGATAGAAGCTGCTCTCAGATTATGTAATACGTATATGAGAAGCCCCTCAACAGCCTAGCAAGGTGAAATAAAAATATTCACAGCATGTTGTTCCTAGAGTTACTGTACAGTTTGGTGTATTTTTTACATGTTCATGATCTATTAGCAGACTTGTCCTGCAACTTTTGTGTGCTCATTCCTGCTATCCATTGCACAGTCAGTGTGGTTATATTTTATATTTACGTACCACTGCAGGTTGTACAAAAGGAAAGGGAGGAGAAACTTGCAGAAAATGTGAAGAATAGATTGAACATTTATGTTCAAGGAAACAAAAAGGATTTTCTTTTTGCGGGTGAAATAAAAAGGAATCTATCCAGCTGTGTAAATTTTCTAATGCAGGTCTGCATCCATGACAATCCTTTCATCACACTCATAGATATTTCTTTCCCTCAGTTGCAACTGCTCCGTTCATTTTTTTCTCAAATAAATAAATAAATAGAAATTGAGTACCTCTGGGTGCCTTATCTGCTTTTACTCCAACCAAGTAGATCTGTTTGACCCTTTTTTCTTTGTGTATTTCCTATATGAATCAGACTTTGAGACTTCTCTCCTCTTTCTTCCGGTTATAGCTGAATGGTTCAGAAATAAAGTCCATTTTGTGCCATCTGTAGCTGCCCTGGGGGGTGCCTTTTTTGGCTGCAGTGAGTCTTTTTTTTTCACAATTCTTGGATTGGTATCTGTAGCTATTTTTTGGGTGGTCACTTGGTAATTACAAGTTAACCTCGCCATGTACTTGTATTATCCGTTAATTGTACATAGTATTTTTCTCTGACCGGGTTAATTACTCGTATGCTACAATAGATGCATTTCTAGCGAGTTAGTTTATGCAGCAGCTGTGGCTTATACTCCCAACTCCCTATGATAATCTACTGTGGTTCCTTGGCTGGTGTTCTGAAATTATGTGGTGCTTATATATGCTGTCGTTTTTATATTCTTTTTTCCCAGAGCAACTGTAGTTTTAAGCTATCCATTAAAGGGCACTGAACTTAGACATTATGATAAGACATCAGTTTTCAAGGAAGAAAGGAAAACAATCATGTGCGCATCAGCCATCTTTAGAAGCGTAACTTAAATTGGACGTTTAGACAAGCCTTAACTCCAAGCATTAATATTTTCTATAACTGCTGTGTCAATGTCAACAAGCTTTTCCTATATATATATGAACCATGAAGCATTTGATGGTCATACACTCATCAGTCCCATTTACAGGAGTACTCAACTTTACCTCCGATCCTCAGCAACGATGGACAAGTACATGAGAAACAGTGTCCAAGGAATTGTTCTACTTTGTTTCATTCTAGTGGTGTGTTTTGCCTGTCTTGGACGCCACACACATGGTAATTAACAAATCAAAATTTGTTTTATTGGGGAATAGATTTTTGGCTTCGTTTTTTTATGTCGTTTTGTTATTGACTGTATCTGGTTTTCTTATATATGCTACACACCCTCTTTCTGTATGTTGAGAGGATAAGTCTTTTGTTTTATGCATGTTAGGTGAAGGCACAAACAACAAGGAGATCAACAGGAAGATCGAAGTAAGCCACATAGTCCGCCCCCCTTGTTACAAGGACGTGCACCAGGTCCCAGGCCAACCATTCTGCTGTAAAAAGGATAGACTGTGCTGGCCGAATCTTGGAGAATGCTTCATAAACTGCCCATGCAAGATTAGATGCCTACGACCAGCAGCAACACACTAGTTTTATCATCTCTTTCTTGTGTGGATAAATATCAACCTTACGGGTCTCTAAATAAGGATGTTTTGATCTATGATGGACACACGGGAATATGGAATTTAATCTTTCTCTACTTTCATTATTTACATATATTTTTTGTTACATTTGATTACAGTTTTTTGGTGAACAGAAGCTTGATGTGGATGAAGACACGTTGATTGCAATGTCCCATTGATGTGCAAAAATGCATCAGCAATTCAGCATCACTGTTAGAAGTTTTGGTTGGATGAGCATAATTTTTTACTGAAAAACCAGCATGTTAAACATGGCCTGACCTATTTATTATTGAACAATGTAGTTTATATTGCAGATGCTGCTATGGCATTAGGCCATTAGCTACAGCCCGTGTGGTTTTGAGTTAACCAGGGCCTCAGTTTCCTGTGTAGGTTCAACAAGGCTTTGCTTCTTAACGCAAACATGCTTATTCTGTCGCAGGTTTAGATTGATATGTTCAGTGAAGTATTGAACTTGAGACTTATGAGGAACAACCTGCCGGGAGAAACTATTTACCTTCAGGTCCATGTGCATCTGTTTTTTCAAGCTTAATCAGAAGGGAAATTATGGCTTCAACTTTGCTGTCAAGCAATCAGTAATTGCCGAGTGTTCAATATATTGGAGTTCATTCGTTGCAGATAAACATTATCAGTGTGTTTTTTGTATTCATTTATTGCCAGTCAAAGCTGTTTAAGTGAGATCAAGACAATATGGTATGGAAGATGTTGGATTATGGACCCCGTGGCTACCAACTTCCCGCTATGGTGCGTGTTCCAAGCTCAGCTCAGGTACATGATTCTGTGCCTGTCATGAATCATGATTGTCATATTGGATCTGTATTAAGAATTGGACAATCCAGGGGAGCTGTTCTACACAAAGAAAGAAATATATGTGCATTTGATTTTCCATTTAATTGTTTCAGGAGATCAGGAGATTTGTCTAATCTTCCTAATGTCAGCAAAGCAGTTGTAAGCTATGCGGGAAACAGGAAATCGTCAAAGGTTCAAAGATAAACAGTTCGATGAAGTCCCGCTGTTCAAATGCGTAGCTGTGGAGTAGGGTGTTCTGGTCCTGTTTGATGATGTTGATCATAGGACCTGTGCCGTCCTTATGGTAATTAACGACGAACTCGCTTTCTGCCACATTTCATTTTTAGCTATTATTTGAAAATCTATGATGGTGCACATGCTTCAAGTTCCACATATAGAATTAACAGTACAATATTTTTATTGTCGTGGATAAGCAATACTATCAGTAGCCAGACAATATCTGCTGTTGATCAATCAAAAATTATAACTAGCAAGCCACCATAAGACACATTACTGAATCAGACTTGCTTTGCTTGTTGAGAATGGTTGATTATACTTACTGAACGGTTGATTTCAGTAGTTCAGGTCCGGCTTCTTTGAGACTGTTGGCTTAGCTTACAACAGCTTCTCCATCGACCATTTGACTTGAACTGGTCCATACATATTGGAGGTGACCGGAGTTGGAATGACTGATCAGATCAAATGCAAAATACTCAAGCATGCATGTTTACTGCGGGCTTGGCGATTATGTACAATTGCACATAGCAATTCTGAAAATAGAAACGTTGCTGTAGCTGTCGTCCTCATCATCAGACGGCGATAGGAGCCAGAAGCACCCAACGTTCATTTTTTAAAGATCTGGATGGTTTCCTGGTGCTCAACTCCGCTAACCACCATAGAAATTAAGACAATCTTGTATTCTCATCTGTTTCAGGACAATTATTGCCACATAATCTCTCTATTTTTCTTTATCCATATATGGATAGCTAGCTTTCCAAAGACAAACTACCAATTAGCACACATGCATCATATAGCACAACAACAGGTGCCAATTTTATTTGAATCAATATACTGTGTTTGAAGGTGAGGTAGATGGGTAGTGCAAACTAAGCTCGATATTTTAGTAGGTGATACGATCACATGCTTAATTACCCTATAGCTGCCTAGCTGGGAGCATATTAATTTTGACCAGAGCTCAGTTGTCTGGCCGCTGATACGCGGTGGGCACCAGCACGAGCGGCGTCTTGAGGAGGGGGATGAGCTTGCCTTCCTCCTCCATGCTCACCGCCGCCCCCTCCGGAAGCGCCCACTCAAAGCAGCACAGCAGGTTGGCCAGCGTGAACTCCACGGTGGCCGTGCTCATAGACAGGGCGGGGCATATCCGCCGCCCCGCGCCGAATGGCGTTAGCTCGAAATGTGCACCCTTGAAGTCTATCTCGCTCGCCTCAAACCTCTCTGGCTTGAACTCCTCTGAGTCATCAGGCCAGCTTGCCGGGTCCCTGCCAATGGCCCACACGTTCACATAGATCCGCGTCTTGGCCGGCACATCATAGCCGCCAATCTGGATGTCCTGCATGGCCTCCCTCGGCAGTAACATCGTCGCTGGCGGGTGCAACCGTAGGGTCTCCTTCACCACCATCTTGAGGTAGCTCAGCTTGGCCAGGTCGTCCTGCCGCACCTTCTCGTTGCCGCCCACCATGGCCCTGATCTCGTTTTGCACCTTCTTCAGTAGTCGCGGCTTCCGGACCAGCTCTGCCATTGCCCATAGGATCGTCACCGAGGCTGTGTCGGAGCCACCAATGAATGTGCCCTGCATGCATGCATGCATGATGGTGAGTGGCGTCAGTTAGTTCATCTTTCTTTTTTCCTTGTCCGGGACAGGACAGGATGTAGAGGCAACTCTATAACGTACAAAGATGATGCCCTTCACGTGGTCTCTTGTGATGCTGAGGGTGCCACTGTTGTCCTTCCAAAGGCCGATGAGGCGGTCGACGAGGTCACCATTGTGAGGCTTGACGCGCTGAGGGTCGAGATGCTGCTCAATGATGATCTCGAAGAAGGTATCAAGCTGCTTGAAGATTCGTTTGCGGCGAGCGGCGAGGCCGGTGATTCGGTCTACTAGGCGGCCGACAATGTTGGGGAAGTAGTCCTCGGCGGAGAAGCTGGCCTGCGCGTGTGTGGCCTCCTCGAGCACGTGCTCCAAGTTCTTGTGGTGTGGGAACTTGTCGCTGTTGTACATGTCGCCAAACCCTAGCATGCCGATGGTGCCGTCGGCCAGGCTGAAGATGTGCTCCTTGAGCGCTACCGGCTCTCCGGCCAAGCCGCTCAAGGTGCTCATCAGTTTCTCCACCTGATCATGAATACAATCCATAACTGCACGGTTTTCCGCGATCGATCGGTCATTCATTCTAAATTTAACAGTAATGGTCGTACCTGATGCTGGCGTGCGTGCCATGCGGCCTTGGCGTGGCGCACACCAAAGAGTTCGACCACAAGGAACTTGCGCATCTTCTGCCAGTAGGCACCGTATGGCGCAAATCCGACGTTGTTTTGGCCGTAGGACAGCTGTTTCATCCCTGGGGACACAGGCCGGGTGCAACAATCCTCGTCATGCGTCTTCATCACCTCCCGCGCCGCCTCAGCCGACGACACCACCACTGTTGGCACCGTGCCGAGCTGCAACTGCATCACTGGCCCATGCTGCCGTGCCAAGTCCCGTAAGCTCTGGTGGGGCAGCGGACCTAGCTGGTGCAGGTTCCCCAGGATCGGCACCTGGGCTGGGCCTGGCGGCAGCCTGAGCCCTTTGTTGTTCAGTCTCCTCCTCAAGAACATGAGAGAGATGACCGAAAGGACTGCTAGGAGGAGCTGCCATTGTATTTGTTGGGGTAGGGAGAGAAGCTCTGAGCTTAGTGCAGGCATCTCCATTTTCTTTTCTTAATCGGAGGACTCAGCAGCTCCTTTTGTTAATTTGGTGATGTTGCGTTGCTGCTTTCGTGGTAGAGGGCCGGCTTTTAAACTTTGAAGAGTAGCCTGGACTATAGGGAGGATGAACAGTGAGTCAGTGATAGTGTTTGAACAAAGCTAGTGTGAATCGTACGTGGAGACCGGGTGCGTCTCAGATGTGTGGCATGCGCTGAAGCATCGGTGGCAACATTTTGCGTCTAATTATTAATTAATATCTGCAGTATCAAATATATAGAGTATGGAAATATATTTTATGATTAATCTAATGAAACTAGTTTGATGTTGTACATGTTGATATATTTTTCTATAGTGTCAAACTTAAAGAAGTTTGACTTAGGACAAATTAAAGCTAGAACTTCAAATAATTTGGGGCTGTCTTATGGTGTGTATCCTTGTGTTGGTAGCGAGCAACGTGTAACTAACCAAACCAACCACCTTGACTCTGCTGATTGGGACGTAGAGTTTCCTTTTATGTCATCATCATTGCCAAAATTTGATCCATGGAGCCCATTGCCATATCGGTCCTGCTGGCATGACATATACCCATCATTTCCAAATTTGATCCATGGAGCCCATTGCCATATTGGTCCTGCTGGCGTGAGACATATATACTTGCATCAATTCAAGGCATACGTGGTGCTATTGGATCTTCTAAAGAGAAAAATCTTTCTTTTGACAGGAACATATATCTTACGTTTTGTCTTTAACTGGTGCCTCATATAGATCACAGTAATTGCAATTGGTACTTGTTGATAGATACCATTGTTGATTTTTTTTAAGAAAGGCATTTCTCCCTGATTTCCAATAATAGAAACCAAGATATCTCCAGTGTTATGTCATACTTGTTCAGATATCACTGTTGCTATACTGCTGAGGCTGCAAGCGGGCATTAAGTATACAGATGGAGATTTAAGGCAAATGCTAGATATTTTTTAGTCATTTATTTTGATGTGCAAAGTTGCTGATCCGTTGACCCACATGCTTTGATATGTAATCCATTTTGATACAAGTATCCAATTAGACAGTGGTTCTGAATCGACCACGTCCCTTGCCCGAAAGACCACAGATATTTGCTACGTTGATTAATGCATGCCATGCCATTGATTTTAATGCATGGTTGGCAAAATGATATCCTCCAATGTGAACTATGCTAATTTCAAATGTAGGAATTATGTCTGGTGTAACTATTTAATTTCATTTGTAAATTACCTCATTGTGTAATCCTTGTTGAGATGGAATGATTACCTGATGGAATTATAACTTGACGAATTTATACATACTCAAGGTGTACTTAAGTAGATACTTAAGGAAGATTAGTACTGGACAATACTATGAATTATTTTTTATTTCTTGGGGGTGTTGGTTTGGTCCCTTCCATCCTGATCACCGTTAGTCTTGTCAATGCTGCTAGGCATAATTGTACTCCGTATACTGGATGTTTGGATTAACAGTAATACGACTTGATTAGGAAGAGAACTTGTTGCTACAAACTGATGAGGTTCAGTAAGGTATAGACTGTCTCTTATCCTACAATGTGGTTGTGTTGCTCAGAGACCGGTTGGGCAGCACATCGACGTATGCGTGGAGGATGAGAGGGCGAACCACTTGAATATAAAGGATGTTCAGGAAGTGCTCCATGTGAAGCTCATTGGTGCAAAAGATTGGGAAGTTTGCAGAAGGTATTGGATATACAGATGAAGTATGTGTGTACTCAGATATTTTTGTGTAACTGTACCTGTTATATCGGACCACTGTTTATTGTGTTTTCGGTTGTGTTACAGTGTTCTTGAGTACGAGCTCCTGAACTTGCAGATTCTAGCAAGCAACATAGTGGGATCACTTGTCAAGTCTGTCATCAGATGCTAATTTACAGGTATAAATAGATAAAAGATTCGGAGAGTAGCTTTTGCCTTGTCAGCAACATAAAGGTTGAGAATATCTTGGTAGAAAACAAAAAGATTAGAAAACTGAATCTAAGGACCAGGTCTAAACCTCTGTACTTTACTGCCTTTAACATGGTATAAAATACCTGAAGTGAATTTGTGGGGCCTCTGAAATCTGGGAAAGAATAACGCTCAAGAATCTGGTGTTTAATTGGGTTGCTTGTAGAAAATGAATAAATGGAGTGGAAAAGAAAATCTGTGGAGTTGGCACTTCACATTAGGTTTTACCATTTTAGAGCATTTTACTTTTGCCACCTTTATCATGATACAAATTGATACCTGAAACTTTCTTTTGAAGAGTTCTCTGAATTTTAGTGAACCGTAAAGTTCAGGCAGAACTGGCATAACATGTATCGCTTTTGTTTCCTCACAAATTCAGCTACTAGTTGAAAATCTATGATGGTGCACACGCTTCAAGTTCCAGCCGTAGAATTAACAGCACAAATATCTTTTGTTGTGATGAATACACACTACAATATTAGTAGTGGGACAATATCTGTTACTGACCAATCACAAATTACAAAGCTACCATAAGATACATTAATGAGGTCAGACCATTCAAGGAGATCGGACTTGTAAGCTTGAGCGCACTGAAACATGAGCTTCAATTCAAAACAGGCTTCAGTAACCTGTCTTGAAGCTGAGATTTCCTGTGCAGTCAACTAAGCTAGATAACATGTACTTTACACTAGAATGCGAAGCCGTCTTGAAGCTCATCTTCAAGACTGGTTATCTGCGTTGCTTCAGCGATGGCCAAGCCACTAGTTGGATCGCCAGCGGAGAGCTTGACGTAGTGGCAGCCGACGGTGGATTTGACGGGGCAGCAAGGTCCATCGACAGTCAAAGTGGCACTGTACTGGCCAAATGGAATGGGTGTTTTTAGAAGAATATGCAATAACTTTTGGATTAATCTTGACTGGATGGAGAGTAAGTGACCACTGGAGAGACCAATGCACTGCATCAACAGGTGGCACCTTGTTATCGAATTAGACCCCTCTTAGACGGTGCCACCTGTCCACACTAGTCTGAAAGCATATTAGCCTTACTGAATCAGACTTGCTTTACTTGATGAGAATCGTTGATTATACTTGCTCAATGGTGTCCTCACACACACAACTAAATCTCGGAGGAGGATGCATTGATTTAGTAGCTTAGGACTGTCCTTTATTAGACTGTTACTTTAACTGACTTGACTGGTTATTACTTATTCAGATGCCGAGAGTTGGAACGTCCAATCAGATCAAATGCAGAATACCCGAGCATGCATTTTTACTGTGGGCTTAACAATGTACAAGTTCATAGCAGGTGGTTAACTCTGACATTGAAGGTAACAAGAACATAATAAATTTGAATCTGTACAGGGAAATGATATTTTTTTAGTACCTACTGTTAAACTGCAACTTCCTCCGTTCATAAATATAAGATGTTTCAACTTTTTCTGAATCGGATGTATATAGACACATTTTAGTGTGTTTGTTCATTCAGTTTAGTCCATATATAGGTCATATTGAAATATCAAAAAATCTTATATTTGTGAATGGAGGGAGTATTTATTAGGCCAACAATATAGAAACATATGTATGGTTTGATGGCCTTATAGGTGTCCTTATAGCTTGTTCCTGAAGATCTGCCTCAGCAGAAGTGCTTACTAGTTACTACACATCACATGTTTATAGCTTCTACGCGTCCTAAAGATTACTTTGCCATACTCATCGGGGTTTTTAGTTGTATTATGACACATCACTCTGGGCTTGAACATCTAAAAAACTTTTAAGAATGCTTGCAATTATCATGGCCTGTTTCACACAACCTCCACAAACACCAGCAGAAATAGATTTGTTCAAGGCCAAGCTTTGCAAAGCTCTATCCAAGTTCGACGCAATGTATGAAGCTTACTCTTGGCTTCGTCTCTAAAGTGACAGAAGCACTTCACCACAATTTTGGTAGTCTGATACTAATATTTGTTACAGATTCAGAAGTACAATTGAGAGAGCATAACCATAATACAAATTGATGAGGTCAAACCATGCTAAGAAGATCATGCCTGTATTTTTTACCCAGCCTAATTTTAAGCCTCCAAACAGGCCATTTGCCTAGCAGCTTAGTGACAATGGGCAACACAGCTACCATAGCACAAATTGCAATGGCCAGCCAGTGGGGATGTGGAGCCAGCACTGTGTATACACCAGTTGAAAAAGCCGTAGTTGTTGCTGCGTATGCAAACCACATGAGCTTCTTAGTGAAGTATCTGTAATGGGTCAAGAACTCGTAATCTTCCCACCTTGCCATGATGCATATGAAGGCCACAGAAAAGGAGAAGCACATTGCTAAGGTGTCAGAGATCAAGAATGCTATAAATGCAACGTTCCGAGACATGACAGGAAGCCCCTCGCTTTTAGGAGCACTGCTGTATCCTCCAGGCAGAGTGAAAGCAGCGGCAAAGGTGATTGTTGTAATGAGGATCGCCACTAATGAGGTGTTGGTTGTGTATGTTTTAGTTAGTGACTTCACATTCTTCCTTGATTCATAAATTGCCTGTTGCTTGGCCTCCACGTAGAGGTTATGAAGAGCGGTAGCATCTTGTCGATCAGCTTCCGACATACGCATGATTACTTCATTCTGCATAAATTATAGAGATAAGGTACACACACAGAGCTCACAGTGTAACAATAAAGCTTAGCTGTTCCACCATGTGAATAAAGCGTTGTTCATAGTAGGACATTTAGTTCAAAAAGTGTGGTCTGACAAACTATAGCCATTTGTATTTTAATTAAGTAATTAAACAATTAAAGAGGAGGGTATATATTATGATACTGAATTTTCCCGTAGCTTCTTCATCGAAGAGAAAATTCGGAAATACCTTAAACTCACACATTTGTCACCCACCCACCTGCAAGTCATTTAGGTGTTTTCTACTGCTGACCAAAGCTAGCACCATTGTCGGTGAGTCCTGAGCTATCGCTCAGTCTCATGGATGATTTTATCATTAGTTACTTGCAGAACATAAGAAAGAGGTACACCCCACAAAAGTACTTTCCTTATTTATAACAGTTTTATATGTTTCAATATATTTAATTACATACGTACCCAGTTCAAAGTCTTGGCACTATGCATGTTGTGCGACAGTTCCCGAACTGCTGAACCAGAAATATTGTCAATCACTGTCTTGTCTATATCCTCGAGGGACAGTAAAGCAGCAACCATCTTAGGATTGCACTTCTGGACTGCATGATGTAGAGCGGTTTTTCCATCGATGTCTTGCATGTTGATGACTTTTCGGAGTTGTTTTTTCTTCAGGATAAATTGGACGAAGTCCATATCATCTTTCTGTACAGCTTCATGTAGGCATGTAAAAAGATTTCCGCGTGTATTGTGATAAAGAGCATCTGGACAATGCTCAAGAAGCTCTGTGGCAACCTTAACATGACCTCGAGACGCGGCAACGCAAAGGAGTGGATTACCTTGTTTGCTTATTTCGTATCCTAAAGAAGAATCATGTTCCAGCAGTACTCGTAGTACTTCAACCTTGGTATAAATCACAGCCAGCATTGTTGGAGTATTCCCAGCCTTGTCAGCCTCTCTGGCTAACGCAGGTCGTTTCTCCATAATTTCTTTAGCAATGTCTGGAAACAAATCAAAACATGAATGATGGTTGAAGATTTGTAATGGTGACATATACAATACTACTAGATTGTGGTCAACTACACTAGCTTTGGGTAATTCTCCCCGGAGCTAGTTTTTGGTAAATACTGTAAATACTACTCCACAGATGAATCTCACCTTCATTTCCATTTCTAGCTGCAGCATGCAGAGCATTGCGGCTATTCTTTCCCTCATGAGAAGAATAAGGAATTTCCAGTAGTTTCTCGAAAACTTGCTGAAAATTTCTCATCACGGCGATGAACATTGGTGACTCATTGAAATTGGTCGTTGCTTGCGACAGCGCAGGCTCTTTTGCTATCAACTCCAGCGCAAGATCCTTGTGACCGTTGCGAATGGCATGGTGCAGTGCATTAAATCCATACATGTCTTGTCGCAAGATTGCCTGCCTCAATTCTAGCTGATGGCAGCATCCTAGTAAAAAAGAAGCCAGTGAAACATGGCCAAGTGTAACGGCTGCGATAAGTGGAGTCTCCCCCTCAAAATTGACCTTTGCAAGGAGAGACTCATAATTGACATTTGAGAGGAGAGACTTCTCCTGTTGCAGGAAGTTCTCGCAGAAGCCCCGGTGATCATGGATGGAGGCTATATGGAGGCAATTGTTCCCCTGTGGAGTTGTTCCAAGTAGAATGCTTGGATTCTGTGCAGCCAACTGCCTCATTGATGTGGAATCACCAGTGGTGGCTGCTTTCAGTAGATGCTTGTCCATGTATGCCTGTCTTCCTCCCGGTGAGCTAGTTCTTGGTGTATTGGCTGCCATGCATCTATCAATTGACTTCACTGCAGAAAAAAACTGGTGGTTACATATATGTGTATACTTTATAGTGCTCTACTTTTTTTTCCCGAAGATATGATGATCTGCTTTTCTCTGCAGGTACATCTTGACAGAATAGTCCAAGCTGAATCAGGATGTGATTCACATATTGAACAATACCCTGGTATATACTTGATAAACTGATTTTTTGAAGTTTAGTGATATATATTTCTTAGATTTATGAAACTTGAGTTGTCACTTTCATTGCATATCCTACCTATGGCATGGGAAATAATATTCTGGAGCTGTACTGTTTGTGGTGAGTAGCAGGGGGAGTGGTAGCTGACCAATTGAACGAGTTCTAGCTAGGAGAGCGACCAAACGCGTGCCACTAAAATAAGAGTAAGTAAAAATAACTGACATTAGGCTGAGTGAAAAAATCAGGCTAACAATGGAAGAAACAAGCCAACTGTAGCCCAAAACAAGAGAAGATAAGAGCACAATGTTCTTGGTTAAATAGCACGTACCTCGCAAAATAGCAGAGATTGCGTATGTAGTAGTCGCGCAATGAAGAGTGCAGCTAGTACACTGATGGCAAGAGAACTTAAAGATGCTGGAGGTCAGGGCAGCAATTCAATCATTCAGCTAATTTAGGTATATATATAAGCTTTTATGATTAGCCATGTGATGGAGAACCTTTGATAAAGTTTTTGAAACGGGGAGCCAGCTTTAACAAAGTAGGATTATCCATACCCTCATAACAGTAAAAAATATATATCATCCATAACCTTTCAGTATTAGGCATGTGATGGAGCTAGCCTTTAGGATTGATTAACTAGCACACAAGATGCATGCCTGCCTAAAATAGATTACTGTTTCATACTGTCAACTTTAGTATGTACGTGCTTGCCAGGCATGTTCGCAATATCAGTTCTCTGATGAATCATTTTAGGTCAGTCCTCACGCACAACTAATTCTCGGAGGATGGGGCTTTGACATAGTAATTTACAACCGCTTGTCCATCGTATATCTGACTTGACAGGTTACTACTTTACTACTTACTGGAAGATACCGAAGTTGGAATGATGGATCAGATCAAACGCAGTATGATAACTGAATCTTCTGTACAGCAAGATGATATTTTTCGTCTGTAATAATCAACTGTACTACTGTATTTGTTTAGCCTCCAGGAACTTCAGTTCAGGTAAACCTGTTCTGAGGGTGAAAGCTGGAAGCCGCCCCCCCTTCCCCTCCCGAGGCGCACAACCCTAGCGCCGCCACCTCCGGTCCCTCGCCCCGGTTCCCTCTCCCTGGCCGCCGCCGGCCGAAGGCCGCGTGGTGTAGGCGGCGGCGGGGTGGGTTTTCCCCTGCGCTCGGGTGGCTGGCGTCGCGGGGCGCCTCCCCCCTGCCCGGCGGCGTCGGGTCCTGGGCGGCCCCTGCTCCGGCCCTCCTCTCCCGCGTCATCGTGGCCCGCCGGCGCTGCTTCCTCCTCTCCCCTCCCCCAGCGCCGCTCATGGGGACCGGTGGGCTCGGGACGTGCGGGCGGCGGATCTGGGCATCCCTGCCCAGATCCGGCGGATGTGCTGGTCGGCGGTGGCATGGGTGGCCAACGACCCTGTGGAGGTGGTGGTGATGCGGCTGTTGTCCGCGTTGCTCCGGTGTGGGGTGGCGGGGCTCTGGGTGGTTCTAACCAGGGCGTGGAGGCGCAGGTGATGTGGTGGTGGCAGGTTGACTGCGGCGGCGGCCGGATTGTCCTGGCGTCGGCTCGTCTGCAGGTTGCCTGTGTCGGCCTTCGACCCCTCTCCTCGGCGCCCGTTCACTTCTCTCGCCGATGGACCGGTCTTCTCCCAGCTGCGGTCCATCGTCCGTCTCGCGCCCGG
>CBMN010756942.1:0-10057 GCA_000582825.1 Hordeum pubiflorum
GGGGGGGGGCAACGTGATAGGTTACATTGGACGACAGAGAGAGTTTTACCTGTGTGGTTGGCCACGTGTCTTATGTTGGCGCTAAACGTGTTGTAAATGACACTTCCTTTCACTAACCAAACTCCATACCACCTAAAGTACTTACTAAGGGGCCCACCATCAAGAGATCCCACGAAAAAGCTCAGAGCAATGACCCATCCAAAACCATCTATCCAATCTCAAATTAAAGACCTCAATTTAATGAGAGGACTCCAAAACTAGGGAGCTTAGTAAAGTTAGATATAAAAGAACAAAACAACCTGATGAAATAAGAGAGCCTGTTGTGAAATTATTGACCTAGTCAAAATTGTTCAAGTCCAAAATTAAATACCTCAATTGAATGGGGGAGCTCCAAAATTAGCGTGAACAAAAAAAATCGACCTCGGCTGAATGGGAGAGATCCAAAATGAAGGGAAAAAATTAGCGTGAACCAAATTGAAAATTGTACACCTAATTTGAATGGAGAGATCAAGAACTAGGGACATACTGAACTAACATAATGAAGAATCCTATTTTTTAGGGAAATATTATTACTTCGCACATGGTATAAAAAATATGGTATCTTTCCACATGTCACCCAATGATATATCCACACTCCCTTGTCAACCAACACGCATCTCTTGCATAATACAATTTCTGATGCAATATTAATAAATATTTTGCCTCGAACAATGCCTTTCCCACATATAAAAAATGATGAGAATACTTGATTTTACATAATTCATGACTTTAAAATAAATATTGGGTATCTGATCCAATATTTAACGCATTAATACGTCCCTCAAATTTTAGTTGATTGCACTCATTAGCAAGACTAATGGGGTATATGCAACGAAACTCATTTAATCACACTTAGCAAGATACCTACTTTTAACAGAATAAGATACTTACAATGAGCTGCAGAAAACCTCATTACAACTATATAAACATCACAAAAATTAATTGGTTAGTTAGATCGTCGATAGTTTTCATATGTTGTAAATAGCAAGATGTGGGATTCCCATTTTTATACAGTACAACTTTAGCAAAATTTTCCAATGTATTTAGTGTCATAAGTTCGATGTTGAGTCAGGTGCCAATAATACCAACCACTTGATGGAGCCCAACAAAATACAACAGAGTGCATGCATCCTTGTACATGACCATGGATAAGGTCTCACAAATTTATATGATTTTCACATACTCTGGCTACAATTGTCTATCATGCATGATCACACAAAAGAGTCTACCAAAAGCTTGTTCAATCTATAGGCTTAGGAGGTGTCGGATATAAATCTTCCTAAAGTACCTCACATAAATGTCATAGTTACTTGCTCCTTAGTGCTGAAACATTGGCAGTCGTCGAAGAAATTGTTTAGTACCTTCGCGTTAGAATACCTAAAAGGTGCTCAAAATGATATGTCTATTCTGTTATCAAGAAGCATCACTTTGCTTGCTTAGCTTGAACCAACATAAGGAATAAAGTCATTTTATACTAAGTTATACGAACATTTTCTCTTAGCATGGCAAGGTATTGAGAAAATTGTTTTTATTCAATCAACATTTTTAATTATAGCACAACAAGTGGAAGGACACGATATTGATCATAAAGAAATCACACGCATGATTGTTGAATGGTCACCCAGTGATTACACGATTCTAATACCTTCCTAAATTGAAGGCGATGAGAATTATGTCAAAAAACAATCCATATATATATATACAAACTAGGCACAAACCAGCCAACTTCCTCCTACTCAGCATTAGCCTGAACCTATGGACATTGAACTTTCAAGAACATTTACTAAGAATATAAATTATTTTTTATATCTTAGCACAGGGAAAGATTCATCAATTTTCTGTTGGTTGCATTCATTAGGAAGCTTTTAAATTTTTTTGCTAAGCTCGAAGGTACCTTCGTCTCCTATCTCTGCATCCACCGTTTTAGAGATTTATGTGGAGAATATGCCAGAGCATAGCAACTAGAAATATAAATAATAATATTTGCACCAAGTATATTCGCAAAAATAGAAGCATGATCATGGATTTGAGGGCACCCACTTTCTACAACTTAAAAAACATGTTTCCATGTTTTGAAAATTTCCAAACAGAATCATGCACATGTACATTGAGTCAAAAATTATCAATACATTTTTTCTTAAAATAACAGAATTTGTACTACTTCGAATTTCATGGGTCTACGCTGGAGACTTTCACGAGATCAGAAAAGGTGATGAAGAGGACCTATGTACGTTCCTACTGAGAATGATGTTTCACAAGGCTATATTGGTTACAAAGCTTCTCACACCCACTTGAGGTATGCTAGTTCCACCTAGCCAAAGTCTTATTTGGACCTTAGAAAGTATTAGAACACGCATCGGGATGCACAAGCTTCTAATTGTATATTGCAAAAAATCGACTCTCATATGGCCATCATATATAAGACATGCACCACAACATAAGTAGTCCTAACATAAGTAGTCCTAGCATAAGTTTAGTACAACATTTTATGTCAATAACTTTTATAACATGTCTATCTTCCTCACAAACCACTACATATATTTTGGGGATTAGGGGCCATCAAGAACAAAACAATATGGGTCGCAAAGATCAACTGAATTCCAACCCAGCACCAGCGCGGGATCATGCTAAGCATCATTTCTGAACCCTTGCTCCCCGACCACCAACACTTCAGCTTGGCGTTCGGGAGCCATGGTCGACACAACATACGGAGGAGGCACCAATGTGCGGCGTTGGAGAATCACAATATGCTAGACTGGTCATATATGGTGTGCCTGACGGTGGTGGTTTGGACATTGAAGGAGGCTAACAAGCATGGTGCAATGGATCCGGAGGTGGAGCCTATCTGGTTATGAGCCGACAATGATGGGGAAGGAACCAAACCAAAAGTACATTACTAGGCCATAGTACACTTTAAGGTCGCAAATGAAGCGGCGGTGGTACGACATCATGACAGTGAGGTCAAGGGAGGAAATATAAACTCTTAAGGGGGTGCACCGGACACGGTGTAAATCTTGGTGATACCTAAACCTGCTGCACACCTTGTGTATACAAATATATATTTTATGGGTAAGGTGCAATAGAGTATTTAGTGTACATGGGCACCATGTACCAAAACAAGCACTATACAAAGCCCACTGCTCATTGGAACCTCTCAGCAATCCTAATTAGCATCTGGTTTCCACTCGCTTTCTTTCTTCATCTATCCTTTCACTCTTGCTTTTATTTAGTGAAATCCTTCAACAAAGGTAGTTCAAAGTCGCCTCCCCAACTTTGATTTGTATGGAAGATCAACATTGTTTGTCGAAAGTGTTATTCTAATCTCGAGCAGGAATGCACCCATATGAACAGTACATTCCGAAATAATAGTAAAAAAAAATCTGAATTTTTGTGTGAATGAACATCAACAAGTTTTATCACATCCTGCAAATTTAGCCCTAAAAAGACATCCGTAGAAATGTGTGCAAAAAAAAATGAGTGCTCCAAAATGCGTCTTTTTTGAGTCCCTGATTTTTTTTGTACAGATCTCCATGGACATCTTTTGAAAATGAAATTTGAAGGAAGTTAGAACTTGTGCTGATGTTCATACACAAAACAAATTAAGATTTATTGAGTTGTTGTACTATTTTCTTTCAATTTTTTGTTCATGCACGTGCATTTGAGCTAGACATTAGATACTCTATGTCCACTGTTTCTTGTGTTTGTTGATTCAAATTTTTTAATATTCTTTTATATTTCCCAATTTCGGAGTTAAGATCTTCAATTATGGTAGCAGAGGTTTTAGCCGCCAATGTTGGCTTTGGTAATCTTAGATTTGTTGCACACCATCAAACGAGGCTAATTGTGCATGCACACAAATTTATGTTAATAACATATTGTTATGTCAACTAACACGGTTGCACGCACAACAAGGACAATAATGCAATATAGCTAAGTTACATAGGCATCATTTTAGCCTTATAACATAAAAAAAACTAGCTCACGTGCATAGAGAAAGTTTTCAGCAGTACAACAAATGCCTTACAACCTGACACCAACAAACATCACAAGTTTGTTTGGGAACTAGCTAGTTGTTATTCACCACAATCTTAAGGAACATATCTGTGTTTTTAAGATATCACACTCTCTAATTTTTTTGCAGGCTATCTACAGGGTCACAGTGTCAAACCGTACATGGTTATTACTGCAGCGTGTGGACACTCAAGAGCTTATGGCCATTCGGTGCAGCCATTTGGAGATGGTTGTACAGGATTTATTCAACTGGTTTTGATTGCGTGTAACTCATACATTATGTGGTGGAGTCATGTATCCTTTTGCCGACTTGTTGCGGTTCTATCTTTTTATTTTTATTTCTACTGAAACTTCATCGTAAAACTTTCGCACTTTAATAAACTATGGTTGTCTGCATCATAAGGATGTAGAGGCCGGGGCTAACCCTTTTTAGAAAAATGCTTGTGTCATCCACACAGTAGATGAAACCCATGTGATTCCAATTTTCTGTCTCCATTGCTCCACGAACTGGTGGGTATGTTGACATTAGGAAATAAGTAATAGAGTCGTTTATTTGTTTTGGAGTTCACATTTTGTTTGAATTTCATTATAAAATTGGCGAGCACTTTACACAATGTCAAGACATAAAATGAAACAAATGTTTCTGCACTACCGATGGTTCAAACAGAATCTAGAAAGGTACCAAAGTTTTTGTAGCGTATCACAATAATTACTATCTACTAGGCCGAAATTGGTTATATAAAGCTTCAAAAACACACATGAGGTATGCTAGTGTGCCACCAGGCTGCACAACATATTTGGTCTACGGAAAGTATTAGGACGCACATGTATACATGTGCTTCTAGATATGTATCCATCTCACATGGCCATCATATATAAGACATGCATCACAACGTAAGCAGTCCTAGCATATGTTTAGTAACATTTTGCATCCATCACTTTCGTGTCCATGCCTCTCCTTTTCAAAAACCACTATATATATTTTGGGGATTAGGAGGCATCAAGAAAAAACAATATGAATTGTCCATTGGCCAAGTTCCACAAAATGCTGAATGAGCACCATGCGGGAGACCATGCTCAGCATTGCTGGAATAAGGTGCTCCCTGGTCAGCACCACTCCCGACTCGCAACCGCCAGCCAGAAGTCATCGCTTGACGAGAAGCAACCACACCTCATCGGAGTGGACGTGCTTGTAGCTGAGGAGGCAAGTTTCATGGAAGAGTACCATGAGGCAGACCCTACAGGGGCGGCGGCAGTACACGTTGTAGGGGGGGACCGGAGCATGTCAAAATAGTCCTATGAAGTGTATCAACAGTTGATTTTGCAGGGTCGGACTGGAAGCATGGTGTTGTAGGTCTGCAGGAGGAACCTGATCGTCTCCGGCGACAAAACCACCACGACTTGTTGCAGTTACGTGTGCAGAAATGGAGAAGGTAGCATGGTAATGGTGATGCCAGAACACCAATCATGTCTATATAAATTTTCATTACTATTCTTTGTGGTTTGTAACTTTTTTGCAAAAAGACGTGTAGTCAAGTTACAACATATACATAGTCTACAAGTGGCTTTGTCACTATGGCATGGGAGGTGTTTACCTAACATGGCAAACTCGTGCAGAAAGGCTTTTCCAAGAATTTCCAGCCATTTAGCATTCCCCACCCCACCCCTCCCCCTCGTAAAAAAATAAGCTAGCTTTAAACTGAGGAACTTAAGTTTAGGGTAGGCTCAGTTAAAATTGGTTGAAACGAGCAACCTCAGAACCTGAATATCCAGGACAATAAAAAATTAATGGCCTGCCTCCACTTTCAAATACCGTCGAAAGTTTACAACCAACCACCAAAACTCAAATATCTTTAAATAGTTGCATCTTACGTGCGTTATCAATTATGAGTGTTTTTTTTCTCACTTGATGCCAACCTTGGTTAAACCCTTGGAGGCGTACCAATCATCTCTCTCTCTCTCTCTCTCTCTCTCCCGCCCCGTTGTTATATCACATGCCCCTTCTTCGTTTAGCCCGTTCACCTCCATGGTGGTGTACACACTTAGTGCCAGAAGTCAATATTGTGTTGTCAAACCTTGTATATTGCTTGTATTTGAATATTGTCTCATTCACTCCCTTCAAACTTATTCAATTCATGAACATGATCTAGTTGATCCAATTGTTTTGCCTCTCATGCTAACTTACCTACAGCTGGATTATATGTTCACACTAGTAATATTTTTTTACTAGATTAATGTATTTAAACTTGATTGTAGTATCCTACTTATAGTCAGATGCAGAATTATCTTACTATTCTTTATTTGCTTACTAGTGGCTTGGTTATACTATGTACAGTGGAAAACAGAGAACTACTTATCTAATGGAATATTTAAATGAGATTTGAATGTGCTAGTCTAAGATCATTAGCACAACCCGTTTCCCTGTTATCGATGAAGAAGATACTAATCTTGCATGAGCCTAACTACATCGCACCATCCCAAACAATTACCATGGCTCGGTTTATATTTTATCTTTTTTGGTTTATAATTTATTCTTTTTAATAAATGGTTGTCTGCATCGTATGATGTAGAGGCCAGAGACAATCCTCTTAACACTTTCAGAAAGCAATCAGATCCATTCTATACTTTCAGTAATAGGACATTAAGTACATTTTGAAATTCAGATATGTTCACGTGATCATGTTCAGTCCACAATCGAAAGCATAGGATAGAAGTTGACATTCTCAGTGAATTAATTCTTTGCTCGTATGTATGTTCTAGTGTAACTAGCATGTACAAGTACATGCGATTTACTGAATATGATTTTGAATTTGTCATCAGGCCCGGGCCTAGGGGCGTGCAGCCACGACGGCCGCACAGGGCCTCCAGTTCGGAGGGGCCCCAATATTTTTGCAAAACTTCAATTCACAGGCTGCAGGCGTATTGATCCTTGTACGCCTTGACTGCTGGAAGTGGGCCTACGCGGCTGCATCAAGACCGTGCGGGTGTTAGATGGATGCCCTTATTGTTATAGCCTGCTATGGTGCCTAGGCCTGCACATGAAACGATGGTATTATTGTACATCCAGTTATTTGATTAATGTTCATGTCTATGCTAGACAATCTGTCGTGGAACGTGGAACAAGTGAAAGACCTTGAATCTTGATGCAAAAAACAACATGAATATTTCTCTATTGTATATAGGCAATTGTTTTCTATGTCCATGAACACCAACCAATATCATTAACAAATAATTCTTTAATTAGACGTGGATCCTGACATTGACTTACTTGTAAGTTGTTCCTTCACTACTTTGGAAGAATGTGGAAAGACTAATTACCCACATAGACATTCGGAAGTAATTAATTCGACAGATACTCTTGTTACTGGCCACCTAGCATTTGATACGTTGTCCAAAATACTAGGTACTCCTAGTAGTGGCATCAGTTCAACAGGCCATGGTTTTATGATGAGAACATTGACAAGGCGCACAGTGCTCCACCAACTTGTCGGACAGTCACATTACATAATATACAATATCAAGTGGTCATTTTTTCCTTTTTGCGGTTGACACTTTGTATTGAGTTTCTTCTGTTGATGCGAATGTACCAATGCATGGACAGTATAGCCGGAAGGCTTTAGCCTGAAAGCCTAACGACCGTGTTGTCCTTCTTGGTCTCTAACTTTCCGCTCGAACCTCGACCCAAAATCCCAAATACATAGGACAGAAACATATGTGTAATAGTGCACATTTGTATTTAAAAATGATTAAATTAATACATTTAAGTCAGACAATGCTACTGTTTACATGTTCCAGGCGGAGCTGGGCTCGTACATGGCATTTTAAGGTCATACTTTGCAAAGCAATAGCCCAAACCAGCTCGAGATTGGCTTTGGAAATCCTAGATTCACTGCGCAACATCAAACAAGGCTAATTGTACGGCTCTCCAGTTTGTGATAATTAAGATATTATTATGTCAACTAGCACGGTAGCCTGTGCATGTCAAGGGCAATGATTTAGTAAAGCTAAGTTACATAAGCAACATTTTACCTTTTTTTTAAATAAAAACAGTAGTTTACATGTGTAGTTATGGATTTCAGTAGTTCAACAAATGTCTTTGGTCTCCAATGCGGCACCAACTAGTGGGTATGATGCTTTTATGAAATACCAAGAAGATGAGTTGTTTATTTATTTCGGAGTTCACATTTTTCTCGAATTTCATTGTATAGTTGGTGAGCACTTTATACATTGTAAAGCCATAACATCTGCACTACTGCTAGCTCAAAAAGAATCTAGAAAGGTACTGAAGTTGATCTGGTATTTGATGACAATTAAGATGGAACAAGCCAAACTGTTTATAAAGCTTCAGAAACACATGAGGTATGCTAGTGTGCTACCGGGCTGAAGACCATACTTGGGCCACATAAATTTGTAGAACGCACCGGAGTGAATTTGTTTCTAAACATGTATCCATTCCCATATAGCCATCATATATACGACATACCTACAACATCAGCAGTCATAGCATAAACTTAGTATAACATTGCACTTCCCGTAAATCATTGTCCGTGTCTCTCCTTCTCAAAAACCACTGTATATACTTTCTGGATTAGAGGGCATCGTGGAAAAAAGGATATGGATTGTCCATTCGCGAAGATCAACGAGATTTCAAGCCTGTACCATGAGCGAGACCATGCCCAATGGTGTTGTGACCAGATGCTCCCCGACCACAACCACACTAGACTGGTGGCCGTCAGACAGAAGTCATGCTGCATGAAAGCTGCGACGGAGTGCATACACCTCGTCACGATGAACGTGCTAGTAGCTGGGGCGAGCCTGGGAACACTGAAGAGATCGACGAGGCACACCCTGCAGAAGCGCTGGTGCATGCTATAGGGGGGCTGGTGCAAGTCAGAATAGTCATATGCAATGTGCCTGCAGGCACCAGTTGCGGTGCGGAGGCGGCTAGTAATGACGACTTCATAGCCCAGCAGGAGGAGCCTGCCATCTTCGGCGATAATCTTCGCACACCCGTAATGACAATTGTGCGTGTACGGTGGCACGTATAATTCACGCTAGACAAAGAACTTACACTTATAATCATAGTTCATTCAAACTCTTTGCCACTTTAACACCAATGAATAGTTGTATATGTAAAGTAGCAATACTGTGTATGCCTTATTAGTAAAAAAAAATTAAACAACATTTAGTTTTGACTCTTAAACGTTGAAGCAAATTTTAAATGATACTACGGGGCACTTCTGGTGATTTTGTCAATCCCAAGATGTTCTGCATGTTCAATATCTCGGAGGTGCTCAAAGGGATAGGGTGTGCATGAGTGACTTCATAGGGCAAGTATATATGCGTGTATGTGAGCATCTGCATTTGTACCATGTTCAAAAAAAAAGAAAGAAACAACAACGAGTGATGACGATGATCCTGTCGGCAACAGAGAGTTTCGTATTCCGATGAGTATCTCATGTTGCTGTTCCGATGATTGATTGAAGGGTGAATTCCATATATGCCACTCAAAACTTGCCCATATTTGCATATGCCATTTGAAATTTCCCTCCGCCAAATATGCCATCGAAATTTTGCACCACGTACAAATATGACCACTACCGCCAGTTGACCGTTAGTTGACCGTGTGGAGCTCGTCCGTGATGTCATTTTTTTCCAGTAAAGGCTAGTGTACCCTTTGAGCCATATGTCAGAAAAATGAAACTGAAATATAAAAAAAATGGGCAGTGCACGCTCGCATCACATCCATCCCCATCCGTGCGACCTAGCCGCCTGTTCCCAGTTCCCACGAGTCCACGGGAGGAGCCGCCGGTGACCCGTTATGGTTGGTGGGCCCCTGTGACCCACGCTATAATAACAGAGGTGGGGGGCGGGACACGGATGACGAAGTTCGCCGCTGCCACAAACCCCATCGACACTCCCTTCAGATCTAGGGTTAGCGCGGTGCTTACGGGAAGCACCACCTCTCCATCTCTCTGTCACCACCGCCGTCACCCCGCTCTCTCAC
>CBMN010756950.1:0-11624 GCA_000582825.1 Hordeum pubiflorum
TATCCGGATGTATAATCCATTATTTAAGGCGTGACCGGTCAGTGTCTGCAGACGCACCCGGGCGCGTCCGCGGACGTTTGAGGAGTCGGATTTGCAAGTTACGGCTGTATATGCTCTTATAGGACGAGTTGTCAATAGTGAAAATACAGTATTTGTCAAAAAGAAAAAATGGACCACGTGTCGGCATATCCCAGGTATGGCCCACCGTGCCCATCCGTGTTCGAGAAGTCCAGACTCCAGAAGTGTCCACGGCGACAGAGCCCCGCCCATGTCTCCTCGCCTCGCCGAGACGCCCACCGTATCCGCGTCGTCGTGCGTGTGCCCTTGTATCCATTTGAAATTGCGGGAGCGCCCGCCGTCTTTCCGGTGGAACCGCGTCGGGCGCCGGCGCGTTCCCCGAGCATTCCTCTACCCCAGGCTTGTCGCCTCCCCTCCCTCCGCCCCCGGGGCAGCATTCCGTCGAACAATCTGTGAGCTCTCTTCCCCTCCCCTTCGCTCCCATCCACAACGCACCATTGCACGCCTCAATCCGCTTTGCGGCTCGGCTCGGCTGCCCTCCCCTCCCCTCCTGTTAATTTCTTCAGCGCAATCGCCGTAGCGGCCCGACATTCATCGTTCAAGGTGCGTTCTCACGGTCGCGGCCATGTCGATTGTTCAGCGTTCTCTTGCATATCCGCCTTATTGCTACTGCAGGGGATCATTTGCGTTAGACAGGGTGCGTACGCCACGCACATGTGCTATTCAGGATTACTCTATATGTGCTGACTTGGAGTAACAAACCCACGAATTTATGGCAAGAAGATTTTAATACTAGCTAGCCGGCTCCTGCATAATCGGGAATTTCCTGTCAGTCAGTGCTATGGTTAGTCTGTAAGCACATGGATACCGTTCGGTTTAACCAACCTGTTCTTGCTACCTACTAAGGCTTGTCGGGAAAAATAAGGGAGTTCGTGTCTATTTTGCGCGAGTTTTGATAACATTACCATCAAAGTTGTTGAACCCCACCCTTTATATCTGCCGTGAGAAGCCTTAACTGAAGGTGCTACAGTACCGCTGCTCAATGCCACCGCACATTTCTTGATTCTGCTGGTATGGCTAATAATGATCTGATGCAAATCTGCTGTCGAACTCCCTGGGTGCTTCTGGACCGTGTCAGTTTTCACCGTGGAAGCATAAGAACCTCCTTTGCCGCATGTATACGTATTTGTTTCATTGCACATTGATTGCTAATGTTATCAGATATACATTTTGGCTGGCTCATATATGCTTTACATTTCGTGAAAAAATCTTGTTTTTAGTAGCTTGTAAGCACACCTCTATGTCATACAAGAACTAGCTTGCTTCTTGTTATTCCAGCTCCTTATAGCCATATCCTTGCATGTGTACAACCAGATATTGGGCACTACAAATACAACTGCACAAGAGGTTACTTTTAATTGTAAAGAGGGGGATGGAGTTGGCAGCGTGTGCAATTTTTTCAGGAACCTAGCCTGTACAATTTCTTCAGTTGATTTCATAATTGTGTAATGAGTATTACCATGTTCTGTTGTTCAGCAGTGTTTTTGTTTTGTTTTGCGGGCGCTGTTGTTCAACAGTTTGATGAACCACGATTCAAACAAATGCCACTGCAGCATATATAGTGCATTTGTCTTCGTTTTCTTGTTGTTATGACCGAATTTGTGCAGTTGAACCTTTGGTCCAGGTGAGTACATGTGTTTGCTTATTAATGCAAGTTTCCTTTTAGTCTGATTTGGGCCAATTTGATTTGACTGTTTTTGGCTCGTTTCTGTTTGATATCCCATGGCAACGTTCATATTTGTATATCTGTGTGGCACTTTTTCCTTCCTATCACACTATTTTTATTCACTCACTCTAAGCCAGAATGTCGTGCATATGACACTGATTTTTAACTCTGAACTAACTTGTAGTCAAAATGTAGGGTATTACCAACGCTTTGCAAAAGTACCTGCATTTGCAATTAGGGCCATTCCACTGCAACGTGGAAACCACCAAGCTATATGCATAAGAATCTCGCCCTAAAAATCAGATACGGCAACCTTGATCAGAAAGCTGACCTAACACATATGGAGTTGACTTCTAATACTGTATCCAATGCAAAAGATGCTTAAACAGGTGCATAGAAGTGAGAGAGTACGCAATAACACTGACCTTCTACTTTGGAATAAACCCTCAAGTGCAAGCACCTCATCTTAAGGTGATTAAATTATCCCACAAATTCATAAGCACCCATCAAGTATTAGTGCTTAACTTCAGAAATTATCTATTTAACGTGGAAAAGGTATCTCTGAGCATTTTCAAATATGGAAAGTTGGAGAATCCATAATATCAGACTGACAGATTAACAGGCTGAAATACCACATGAATCTTCTATTTTTGCGTTCTTTTCCTGCCTACTTAGTGATAGATAATCTACATCGATGGATATCATATACCTTCTATTGCTCTACTTTTGGACATGAGAAGGTTCCGTTCTCTATAGTCATCAACAGTTATGTACTCATCATTTAGTTAGTAGAGTATTATCAATGAAGCTGCTTTACTCCACAGATTCAAGTGTAACTGGGATTTCATGCATTTATCAGTTAATTATTCAGAACCCATGCCTGATTTTGCTCAAAGGGCACTCTACTGTGTATTTATAGCCTGTCCCTGTTTTTGTTTCAGTGAGCAAAGAGTTCAATCAATTACGATATGATTTTTTGCCAGTTACTAGTTCATCATTCAGAACTCCTGTATGTCTGTACTCAAGAGTCAAGAGCAGTACTGCTTATTTTAGTGTGCCTTTGGTTATATTCAGTTAGCAAGAGTTAAACCTGTTACCATATTCAAGTCTTGTATTCGTAAAGGTGACACATGTTAATTCAAGATATACTTTTTAATTATGATTACATTATGTCAGTAACCAAAATTACCCTGTCTTGTTCTGTTCTTGTCCCTTTACTTTGACACAATACCTTATCAATATCAAATGTCGATTGCCCAATATAATCACATATATTACGTACCAGTAACCACAATGTATGTTTCTTGCAATACCTATTACGCGGAATATGCAATCATGTTGGAAGGACTATCACTCGTGTTATATGATCTGATACAAATCCATAAATCCCAAAATATAGGTGATATACATCATCAGACATCTACAGTTCAAGAAAAATGACATCTATACATATACTCAATACTCAATGTCGGTCTTGCCTGCACTGAAATTCGGAATTTGCACCAGAAACAATATTGTCCATCTTACCCGCATTTGTATGTAAGGCTGATGAGAGTAGGGGTGACGTGAGGCTTCTAGAGTGAGGGCAAGACCAAGTGCAGCGGGGGTAAAGGAGATATAGGGATTAACTGCCATTAATAATTTACAGGGGTCTAACTTAATTCTTGAGCTCTTGGTAAGAATTAGGTGGAAGGTTCAGATCAATTGGATTCCACAAACTCGTACACCCTTTGTTTCTTTTTAGTCTGCATATGAAATTTGTCTGAAGTCAAACTTTGTAAAGTTGGATCAACTTTATAGGAAAAAATTACCAACATTCACTATACGAAATCAATATCATTAGATGCATCATGAAATTAATTTTCATAATATATAAATTTAGTACTATAGGAATGGGAGCCTTGCTGCAGCGGTAAAGTTGTTGCCTTGTGATCTGAGGTCACGGGTTCTAGTCCTGGAAACAGCCTCTTGCAGAAATGCAGGGAAAGGTTGCGTACAAAAGATCCAAAGTGGTCGGACCCTTCCCCGGACCCTTCGCAAGCGGGAGCTACATGCACCGGGCTGCCCTTTATAATTTTAGTATTGTAGATGTTGATATNNNNTAATATAAATTTGGTCAAACTTTGCATGGTTTGACTTAAGACAAATCTTATATGCAGAGTAAAAAGAAACGGAGGGAGTACCTTTATATTAGTATAGATATATAAATCATGGGTAATTGCTCCTTTTTTTGAAAAATGAATAAGTTAATTAGTATTCTTCAGTTCAACAAGTTAATCAGTACTCATGTTACAGTAAATTCTGTTTATGTTTACTCATATGGTGCAAGCATAAACAAAGAGCACATAAATTTCGTACCAAAATATAGTGTCTCTCATAAATCCCAAGCGGTGACGTTTACCAAACTTGATCTTACTTGACTGGTATAACTTAGGATTTGATCATCACCACTTCAGTAAATTTTGCAGTTTGCCATGTTCATCTTTTGGCAATTATTAAAACTGGCAGTCCCAGAAGGACACAACCATGATGTTACAAGTACTGAGTAATGGTGGTGCATGAGTTCAAGGTTGATTTTTCAATATCCTAAGTGGACACAATTATCAGTTGTCTGGAGTTCTGAGACCAAATAATGCAAAGCACTGACATGACAAACTACTTTTTTGTGGTTGCATCTGTAGATAACCCCAAAATCAAGCACATTTCAGAACTTTTCATGATGTTTCCCGTCAGCATGCCTGACGATAGTACTCTGATTGAATGGATAGGCTGGATTAGACATTCCATTGACTAATAGTTGAAACAAGGTCAATCACCAATAGTAGTTCTGGCCCCGGGCCACTTTTTTGGTATTCAATCAACTTCTGGTTTCTTGTGCAAACTGCTTTTTCGCCCAACTGATGTCATGCTCTGGAATTGCTAGTATTTTCTTAATGATTTATTAGAGTATATCAGACATATATGAAACGTTACTTTTCCTCCTATGTTTAGTTTCTATCTGCAAGGTGTGGAATCTTTATGAACTTGGCACTCGGTTGGGATTTAAGACATACCTAAGATTACATACTTGATGCACCTCTGCTGGTAACCGCATATACCTTGCTGAAGGAAAGATGCCATACAGAGAATATAATAATTGCAAGAATAGCAATGTGCTAATCCTATTTATTTATCTTTGACTGGAAAACCTTATCAAGTGAAATGCCATGGATTTGTTTTTGCACTGGGTGTTGGCATACATACTGCTTTGTGCTTCGATACTGTTCATGATAAAACCAAGCATAAAATTTGAAGTATCTTTGGTAAGATAATTTTTTGTGGGGAGTTAAGGTGATTTGACATACTAATTTCCCTCTTGATCATGCTCAGTTCCATAGGTGTGTGCTATAGATGGCAAGTGTGATATGCTAATGCAGATGGAATTGTTTTTAGGTGGAACGTTTTATATGATTTGGATGATCACTGAGCCATGCCACTTAGAGTATGTCTGTTAACCATGCATGATTTTTTATTATACTAACACATGCAATTAATCCAGACAAGTAGTAGATTTTACAAAAACTGGATCGGTAGCAAATTTGCTAAGACCAGCGATGCCCTTCGATTTCCAAATTTCGATATCATTTTTTGTTTTCCAGGTTACATTTATATCTTGAACACTTCATGTGTTGCACTTGCTATGCAGTGACATCCACTAATAGGTAGAGATATTCTTTCTACTTTGCTCATGTACTTATCGTGCTGTCCCCCATCACTTACTTTTCACAGTAAAAAGTAGTCCTTTCCCTCCAAAGATTAAATAATGCTTAGAATTCGAATCTTTGTGACCAACCTATACTGTGCATGTGTAATTTCTTTCTGTCTTCTGCTGTTCTCCGTCCTTGATCGGATGTGTCTCTAAACTGCGGATTACTCCCCGCATCCATTAGTGTTTGCATATGCTTATACTGATACACTTTCATGTTCTGTAGCTGTTATTGACGTATATGCTGATGTGAATGATTTACGTTTTGCTTAATTATAGCCTATCCCTTTTCCACTCACATGGATGTTTAGAGCCCCTTTGTTAAGGCTGATGTGTATAACTTGACACAATTATATAGTGAACTCTTACACTACTTGATTGTGACTCGGTCCCTCAAGCTTTTAACAGACAATCATAAGCTAAAGAGTATCATATTCATGGTGGAAAGTGATTACAATGATAATGATTTAATAATACTTCAATCTACTCTAGTATGATGCAGCCTTTACTTCATATGCATCTTACAAATATTGGCATTATTTCGCTCATGTCGGTATGTATTACACGTCATTCACCTTCTGAACTTTTGATTCTTTAGTTTCTGGTTGCTGAGGAGTTTCGGCAAAATTCAGATTATATAAACATATTTTTTCTTTTGTAGCTTCCTGCACACATACATGGTATTTTTTCCTGGGTAGAACTCAGCTCATTTTCTGCAGCTATACATGTATCTTTCACATGTCAGACACCTTTATTTGTTAATCACCGGTCTTCCTGAGAGCTACCTTTTTCTACCCGTCATCAATTAATACAGTATTCAGCATGAGTTCCACTGGTTAGCGGTTCAGTTCATCATTGCACGGCTTTATCTTTGTGCTGTAACAACAGCTGTTTCATGGACCGATATAATCCTCAAATGATTGCTTCAAAAAGGGATCAGACACAACTCGAAGGTATGTCATTGCCGATCTTCATTGATCTCAGTGGTAAAAGTATTTTGAGCATCATCACTACTAATAGTCACTACTCTGTACAGTGTTCTTCACGCTACAGTTCGGCATCTTTTGCAAAGCGACTATAGTTCCATACTAACATAGACATATGGCTCCACATATATATTTTTTACAGTAGATACTGTAACGAGGACAAGGGTTGTGATGCTGGTGTCTTTTGAAATATTTTCTGTCCTGGAGCTAGGATTGCCCAAGGGTCATAGGTGTTTTTCCTCTGTTGAAATGCGTCCCACCTAGCCCCATAGTGGGCCTTCCACTCGGGTTCTGTGGTGTAGTTTGGAAGATATTGCTTCACTCCAATACTTGCTTTGTTAGAGAACTCTATTATCTGGTTGTTCAGGTTCAATGTATGTTCGATGCTGTGGGGGCCTATCGCCGAGGATAGGAATCCCACCAGGTAGAAAACTTCCTCATCTGGTATGACCACTGACGTTCGGTTGTCCCATCTGCATGAAACAAGATGAATCATTCACTTGGCAACACTATGGCATGATGTATAAGAGCTTCTGAATGGGATTTGTGATTGCGGGACATTAGGCAATTTACCTGGACTTGTTCACCGGGTAGAGCAATATGGGACCATTGTTGTTATCTTCGAGGATTTTCCCAAAGATCTGCTTTGCGAATGTATGGATAGTGCTTCTTGGGATGATGAGATTAAGCCATGGGTGTGGGACTTCCCACAAGCCCTTAGCTCTCAGCTTCATCTCAGAGGAGTGCACCCTATCCAAGAACTCCATGTAAGTGACGTCCGTGTGGAATAAGGAGGCTGGTGTGTATCTAAGTTGAGATAGTAGTGCATGGACCTCCTGTAAACACATATACGTATGGAATTCAACCACTCAGGCCACCTGATAGCACTTTATACATAAACATCTTTAGTAATACAAGGATAAATCGTTGGCTTGCCTGTTCCATGATGTCAGCTTCTTCACGGTTGAAGTTCTTTGTCATCTCGAGGCAGAAGAGCACTTTTCTGTCTGTTTCAAACCGGCTAGCCCGCTCTGGGTCCTGCGGATTGAACGATGACCTCCAGTTGTTTAGGATGCCGGTTCTGTTTATGATAACGAAACCTTCAATGTAGTCGAAGGTCTTCTCTGCTGAAATAAGCATCTCCTGATCCTCGGTGAAGCTCATGAAATCTAAGTAGAGAACTCTTATCCACCTCACCTGTTTTACATCCAATGAACTCATGAGCATGTGCTTACTAAGATGTACTAGCATGGGGTTGTCACAGATGAGTTCTCTTGATTTACCATTTGTGGAGCAGGCTCAAGTGTGATCCTGGCCCGAGTAATGATGCCAAATTGACCCAGACCACCAAGAGCAGCATGGAAGAGATCAGAGTTCTGTTCTGGTGAGCAAGTGACAATATCACCTCTTCCTGCATTTGAAAATCATGGTACAAAGTTAGCTACATTATTTACTCTCCTAGTTGTTCAGATCAACTTAATATAGAGGCCAGTTCATACCAGTCACAATCTCCAATTCGTTCACATTGCTGATCTGTGGACCATGCCGGAATGTCTGCCCGCTGACGCCCGCATTTGACAACGTGCCCCCAACCGTAAGGTGGAGGTAGTCTGTCCATGACTTCGGCGCCAAACCATACTTCAATGTCTTATTCAAGACATTTATCCAGAGTTCGCCTCCTGAGGCATCCACATAGGGTGATGCACCAGGATGCACCTGCATTTTGACACTCCGAAGGGATTCCATTTTGATGACAATTCCTCCAGCAGCCTGGGACTGCCCATATAGCGAGTGCCCATGCCCACGAGCTGCCACTGTGAGCATAGAGTGCTCACCCATCAAGAACACATGCCTCACGGTTGTGGCAATGTCAGCCACTGAACCTGGGTGAAGCACAGCGACTGGCGGGAAGCTAGAGAGGTTGCCAAAGTCCCTTGCAGCTGCAGACAAGTCGTGGAAGCTGAAATGGCCGTCAAGGGGGAGCGTCCCCAGGGATGCAAGCACATCATGTTTAAGCACATGCTCGGCTGTGACTCCGCCAAGGCCTAGCAACAGGAACAGCTTCAGGTACTGCAGGAGTAATTGCTTCATGGCTCTTCTGTAGGTTAAGAATAAATAAGTTCAGTGGTGATGTTTTCAGGAGAAAGATGAAAGGTGTGTAACAGGGTAGTGGTTCACTGCAAGAGCAGAGGGATGGGAGTGGAGATGGAGGGAGAGCAGGGGATTTAAAGGAAAACTTGAAGGGTATGAATGTGGACTGGTGCAGAGGTAGTGGTGTGGTCAAACAAGTCTAGGGCACTGTTTGGTAGACTGGGACCTGTGTGACTCTGTGAGGACAGGCTGCTAGGAAAATTTGGATCAAAGATTATGTTGCAGTGGTGGAATGGTTCCATTCTAGAATCTGGTATTCATTCTTTCTGGCTTATGTTTTAAGCATCCTGCGACATCTGTCAGAAGTGTATGGAGGAGGGGCAAGATGAATTCACTCATTATGCTCTGTCTATCACTAAACATATCATTCACTGCACCTTGCCAGGGAGAAGGAGAAAATGACATGGTAAAGATGAAACAGAAGCAGTTTACGGGCACAAATATTTAACTTGTGTATCTGATGTGGATCTCAGCAGGATTGAACTTCTGATCAAGTCAGGTGGTAGTAATAAATTGATTCAAGTGGCAAACTTGATTGCTATCAAACAGGCCCACTTGATCCCTCAAATTTAATTGTTGTTGGACAAGCCAAGGTGTTATCTCTGTGCTTTCGGATTTGAGATTGACAAGCATCCTGTTGAGCATATCTGATAATGCTTATTCCCAGATGTTTTTTCAGATGCTGGGGGGAATGTTTTTCTGACTTCATGCACATCTATTTTCGCAGACATGTATATCGGTAAGAATCCTTCTGTCTGGTCATTTGTAGACATGTTGACAGAAATATCCTTTTCAACATTTTGAGTTCTGGAATTTTATATTTTGTGGCTGCAAAATCGTATGGACATGGATCACCTAGGCATTTTTCCATTTTTTTAGTGGTCAGGAGCTTTGCTTGATATTGCAGAATCCCTTTGCCCACATGGCATTGCTCGCCACCTGAGCTAGTAATGCAATAGTCTTGCATGTTTCCCATTGGATTATCTGAAGGTTCTTCAGAATAAAAAATCTATGTTCTTACAGTACCTTCTCTAAAATGTCAGAATTCCTCAGGCTCTTGCTGTTTCCCGTATCTGATGATATCTATGTGAAGGCAATGGTGAAATTACGTAGTATGGAGCAAACTGAATGTTCTGTCTTTTCTGTGCTTTACATGTATGGCGATTAGAGAACATCTTTTGTATCATACACGACAATCCTGTGGATAACTGGGAACTCCATGAAAAGGGGAATCAATAACTGACTACACCGTGCAAATCAAAGTGGAGGTGAGGGGACCGGTAAAATAAGCATTTACTTTTACTATACACAAAAGATATTGTCAGCTGGATGGTTTGATTCACGTCTCACTGATCGCATGTTCTAGAAGACACTAACAGTGATTAGAGAATCCGAACTGAGACAACCATAGATATTTCACTCATATTAACATACCTTCAAATAGAACCAACCATAAATAATCCATATTAACATATATAATCAAAATAGGTAGCTCTTTCTTCAATACAAAGAAAAGGTAGTCACCAAGCAACGTATTCTGGTACTAAGGCCCCTTCCCTGAGGAAACATATGTCAGTACAAGGAAAACCGGGTCCAGTAAGGTCTCCTTGAATACTAGAAGTAATATATTGTTTTTCTCTCTCTATGTATCCATGTGTATTTTCGACGTGGTACCATCAGTGTATATATTGGTATATCAATACATATATGGAAGGTTACATCCAATAGACTAAGGTGTTGAATTCTGAAACCCGTAATACCAATCTTATACTGGACCTATTAAACCGGCCAGATTCCATTTTCACTGTCATTCATTGCGTGTTCTAAAACTTTGGAATGTGAAATTTTTCTCACCACTCGAATTTGGGGGATCATATGGTATTACAGTGTGGAGTTATGCAATAAGCTGAAAGAACAATGGTCAATTGTCACGTGTTAGGTACTGGGGACAATGCTATATATTCTTTCTGAATATATACTCTACATAATTCGTGGCAAAAGTGGTATCCTAATCTTATCTTTGGCTGCAGGGATGTGGCTGGTGCCACCATCGATAATACCTAATATCACTATCCAAGAATGACTTATCAACACCTGAGCCCTGTTCATCTGAAAAGAAGTATTAGAGCTGATTTGCGATATATTGGGTCTTGAGGTGTCAACTATCCCTCCAGGGAATATACATCTTTTCCAAGAAAGCGAAAGGTAAAATTCTAATGGTGGAAGAATATCCATAAATGTTCTTGTTATAAAATATATTAACGCCGAAGCTCTCTGTTCATCTGAAAAGAAATATTACAGTTGCTTTACTATATATGGGGTCTTGATGTGTCAACTATATGCATGTACGATGGTAGCTGAATTTATAAGCACTAACCCAGGAAACACCTCACAACCCTTCTTAGCCTATTAGTCACAGCAGTTATTTGCATTTTCTCAACAACAAAAAAATGTTTCTTTTAAGCTTCGTAGAGAGATTGTTTTTTCTCTGAACCAATATAGAGGCTAAATAGAAACGTGCCCATCTTGATAAAGAAGGCTGCCACTACCCCCACATGGTAGGCTTAGTCCAGAATGGAGATTAGATTCCCTGATCCATGACATGCAATTCACAAAGGTGACATTGATCTGCATCTGCATGCCTCTTTTGATCTGCATGCTTTCAGTTGTTCCGTCGATTACCAGTAGGCTCGGCGCCTGGTCACAGCAGGGGTCCTCCACACATCGCCAGATCAGTGGATGGGGCCGCCCACTGCCGAAATCAGTGGGTGGCAATTGGGCAGGTTGTTGGCTCTACTTTTGGTATGGAATGCAACCTTGGACGTCCCAGGCCCAGTTCTCTGTCAACCGTTCATGCTGCTGTCACCAGAAACATCTACACACTTTCCTTTTTTTTTAGAAAGGGAGGAAGACCCCCGGCCTCTGCTGCATCTGGGCAATGCATGCAGCCACTTTATTAATTATTCATAAAAGACCTTACAAAGAAATACAACAGTAA
>CBMN010756963.1:0-10384 GCA_000582825.1 Hordeum pubiflorum
GTACAACCTCTGCAGAGTCAAAACTATTTGAATAGCCGTGTCCGCGGTCAAGGATGTTGGTTGACAGGTCAAGTGTCGGTCTCATCAAAGTCTATATGAAGATTGTCTGGCTGTAAAATACTTTGTAGCGTACTAGGACATGTTCTTGTTTTGTTAGAATCAAGAGATTAGTATGGTTTTTAGTTCTTTTCATATCTGCACTGTGTACCCAGGAATGCCAACTTGGTCGCGCGTGTGGGGGGGAGCAGTTCTGAATAGTAGTATCAAAAGGCTAAACTCAATAAGTGTCGAGGCGAAGACTGAAAGTACCTGGATTTACCAGTGTATATGGGCAAAGCCTCACCCTTTAGTAATCATTTACATGACAACTATCAAGTTAGTTCTGTATGGTACAAAATACAAACCTTAATTTCTCTTAGGGTTCTTTGTCCATCGTTGGCCATGCTATCGAGAGCATTCCCCACCGATCTCCATCCGTCTTGTGTGTCTCTCCGACCTCACATCAGGTCTCCCCTTCATCCCCATCCTCGGGTGAGTTGTATGATCTTGAATCAAGTAGTGGAGGTACTAGGAATCGGATCGCAAGGATTGCTGGTGCACCAAGAGGAAGCAGGTGACGTCGGGAGAAAGAAGATCCTAGCGTGCTACTGGAACTTATGCACCTATAAGAGGATGAACTAGAGATTTGATTTGGGTACATGAAGTTCACACGGCGGAGGAACAACCGAAGTGGCTAGCCCTTGAGAGATTACTGGTGGAGAAGGGGTTCAACCAAGGGGCATTGCCGGTTCTTCAATACGCGGATGACACTTTGATTGTTCTCCGGCTATCGAGGAGCAACTCAACCACCTCAAATGCATTCTTATTCAATTCTCTAAAGCCACCGGCCTGCACATCAATTTCCATAAAAGCACCTTTGCTTCGATTCTCGTTGATCAGACCCATTCCTCTAACCTCGTAGCGGTCCTAGGATGCTACGTAGCTTGCATTCCTATCTTATCTCGGCCTTCCCCTATCAACTTCTAAGCTAAATATCTCTGCCTTTTTCTTCATCATTGATAAAATCGATCGACGTCTAGCTGGATGGCGATGTCTCCTACTGTCGTTGGCCGGTAGGGTCATCCTTGTCCGTGCGTCTCTTCATGCTCTTCCTATCTACGCCATGAGCTGGTTGCTCTTGCCTGTGGGGCCTTGTAGGAGATTGACAAATGTTGTCGGGATTTTTTTGGTATGGGCAGGACACTACCACTAGTGGGCAATGCAAAGTGGCTTTGGACTTGTATGTGCTCCGTTTTCGAAGGGGGGGACTAGGCTTCTCTCACAAACATATGAATATGTGCTTGCTCCTAAAGCACCTCTCCGCTCTCCATGAAACTGGCCTCACCGCCTCCTCTAGTTATATAATTAACAAGCATGGATGGTCTCCCATCCATGACCTGGGCACTTCCAGCTCTTCTGCCACTCCAGTTTGGTGCGATATTTTCAAAGGCCTGGAATTCTTTAGGTCAATCACCTCTGTCACCATGGGCAACGACACTACCACCTCCTTTTGGCATGACATGTGGACCCCCAACACCCAAACTACTTTAGCTTGCCTTTTTTCCTGCTCTCTTCTCGCACTCAAACAGACAGTCCGCCTCCACCGCTCGGGTGCTTGCTTCCCCGTAGTTGATCCTTGACCTAACTCCTAGATTATCCCACGCCGCGGAAAATGAACTGGCTACTTTAAGTGCCATTTTGGCCTCAATTAACCTGAATACGCAGGTCCCGAACAAAAGAATTTTCAGGAGAGAGGGCGAAAGCCTATCCACGAAACTAGCCTATTCGGCAACCTGGCAGAACACGCCGACCGACATGATGGTTGCGGCAATCTGAAGGAATTACGTGCCGGATAAATGTAGAATCTTCCTCTGACTGGCCCGCAAGGACCGCGTCTTCACTAATGAGAGACGGGTTCGCAGATCAATCGCAACCTCTGATGCTTGCCCATTTTGCAGGGCTTGTGAGAGCATCACACACATTCTCCTTCGATGCCCCCTGCTCTGGCCTCTCTGGACGAGCTGAGGGGAGCTCTTGAATAGCAAAGTGTGCTCAACCGTGATAGTTGCCATTCTTTGGAACTCTTGGAAACATTGTAATGCCAAAGCTTTTCGCAGTGAAACTTTAGGGCGTCCACCATATTGCCATGGCCGCGGCGGACGACCTTACGCTTTGGTCTCGTCGATGTCGCAATACTCAGTGGCGAATCCACCATTGGGGCGAGCTGGGGCGGCCGCCCCGGCTCTCTAGCGACAGAGGAGGGTATCTCCCGTGCCTAGCGACCATCGGCGCAGTGCAATGAAGCTCCATCGTCATCCGCCGCCCCGGCAAACCTCAATATCTGGGTCCGCCACTGGCAATACTTAACGTTAATCGCTTCTCCGTGACTGGGGCGCTATGTTGTCTCACCTAGCTGCGAGATTATAGCCCCCGTGTAATCTTCATTTTTCATTTTTCTGCTCTCTTTGTTTTCCCTACCCCACCCCCTTATCTCTACTCTCTATAAATGACCTTGGTTTCGGTAATATAAGTTCAGGCCAGCTTAAGCCCGCCATTGACGCGTAAAAAAAAACTTCTTGAAATCTTGCATGCGAGATGATATGGAGGACAGGAGGACGATTAATCCTAACCTGTTCTATGTGCAATTCCATTGTGTAGTTGATTGCAAAAGGTGTTGCATCATGGTCTGTGGGACTTTCAAGGCCTAGCGTTGATTATTCAGGAGTATGATGGTTGTGCCGACCCTGAAAGTGCTAAGTTGGGTAAATTTGAGACATGAAATCAAATTCAGAAACTCCCATATGGTGTGCTTAAGAACAAATCATTGTTGGAGAATATGACGAGGAGGATTAGCGAGGTGCAAGAAATACCAATAACCCTACATAGCGGTTTTGTTGGACAGTTTATACGAGTCCTTGTGAAACTTGACGACAACGAGAAGCTGACAAGGTTTTTCAATTTTACGAGAGGAGACTGAATAGAGTTCTGTGAGGTGAAGTATGAGAAGTTATCTGCTTTTCTGCAGGGCATATGGTAGGATGGGACATTGGCATTAGGTTCACCATAAGTTGAAAGCACAAATTCCTGTAGGAGTTTGTGCTTTACTTAGACCATGTGAAATTGTCATAATGATTGTGATTTTCAAGGCTATCAATTGAACTCATATGTGGTCACATCTTCACAGTTAGAAGTATCCGGATGTCCACGTTCTTTTGGTGCAACCTATGTTAGACGGCCAATCGGTATAACTGATATGACTGGCAGGCTAATAATATGATTTGTGTGGCGTGATGTTTCATCTCTTATTCATGTCAGTATTCTTTCTCCTTGGTTGCCATGTGTGGCTTTTCTAAGAAAAGATTCTGAACTTACGATGGATCTTGTAAACGTTACAAATTGATGGATGTGCCAACGTGCATCGATCAGAGACCGGCGATGTTAATCCTCTTTTCTAGAAAAAATAATACTCCCTCCACTCTCTTATATACAAGGCCACTTCATATTCTTATGTGTAGTAACTTTGATCATTAATTTTACCAACAAAAAGCGAGTTATAGGCGGTGATGGATCCCCGGAGGCACGGCTCCGGTCATGGCGATGGCAGCGTCCCCTCTGCCAGGGATGGCGGATCTCGAGATCCCGCTCCCGGGGACGTCACAGGACGCGCGTGGCGGCCGAAGCTTCCTCCGACGTCGATGGTGCTTGATGCGGGATCGAGACAGCTGTTGCCGTTGTATGAGCGACGACAACGGCTGACGCGACAGTGGGTGCTCCCTGTAGTGCCCGGAATCGGGGCGGCGACCCATCTTCATCGACGGCGGCGGACACCAGGGTCATGTGGGCGACTCGGAGTCTGGATCTCGAGGTGGCAACGTCCTTTCTGAGGCAGGTGGTGGTATGGGACTTCCCCCTCCATCAACAGATCGGGTTCGATGTGTCTCGGCAGGTGACACATGCGCGCCTCTTTCGGAGTTGTCGGGCAGTGCATGTCGCCGGCAGGTGAAGCCACCGGCAAACGTGCCGCTGGCGGATGCTACGCACGACGTCTTATTCCGAAGACGTCAAGTCATGCCTGCTACAGACGAATGTTGTACGAGGGCTCTGGCGGAGGTGCCATGTTTAGTCCGTTGTTGCTGGATCGAAGTTGGTGCGACAGTAGCGGGAGGCGGGCGGTATGGGACGTCTTTGTCTTTCATTGTCTTCTCCAGAGGTATTCAGCTATCGAGGTGTCGGTACCAGGATAATGTCGGATGGTACAGACGACTTCAACGACGAGTTTATGCACTCTGGTGGAAACACAAAATCTTTGATTGGGCTATATCGATGCTCACATAAGTCTTGTCTTTGTTGAAGGTCGTGGATTGAAGCTTGGCTTTGAGGATGAGAATCCGGAGTTCAACGTTGTAATGGACTCGCTATCATCGGCGCACGTGCGGCGATTCCTTCTTAAAGGCGTAGTCTAGGAGTTGTGTACTTTTTGTTTTGATGTCGTCCTGTAACATAGGGTTAGTGCCTATCAGTTTTTCTTTCACTGTTTTTCCGACAATGTTATTTGGCTGCTGGATTTTGCATCTCTAATAATATGGTTGTGTGCATCAAGAAATGCAAAGGCCGGGGTATTCGTCCTTTTCGACAAAATGCCATAAAAAATATTTCATTGGATGCACATTTGAAAGACCTTTTCGAGGATACATTTTTTATGACATATAATTCATATTTTGTTGATCAAAATGATAAATCGAAGTTGGACACAACAAATGTAATGGCCTTGTATATAAAAATGAAGGGAGTATACACTGCAAAATACCCATTACATGAAGGGAAACGTTTAAAATCGGCGTGCCACATCACACAGGCCCACCCGCATCACTTTTCTTTTTTCCTTCCTTATCTCTAAGTCAAGCCTCATCCATTCGTTCCCCTTTCGTCTTGTTGCTATCGTTGAGTAGCTCGACCGAGCTCGCCTCCTTCTCTCCCTTCAGATCGCCCTGGCGCCGGCGCACCTGCAGCCCCATCCACCACTGCAACGCTGCTACATCACCACACACCCATCCAGTGCGGCGTGCTGAAAAACCGATGAGGTGCGGTGCTGAAACCAACCGGGCGGATTTTGCTTCGCCGGAGTTGATGGTGATTCGCGGCGACGGCAGTGACGGAGAATAAGCTGTTTTTTTTTAATTTGTTTTTGCTGGAACCAGGTTTGATATTTGCTGGAACCTGCTTGCATTTTTGCTGCAATAGGAGTGGATAGTTCTCGACGGCGACGACATGGCCGCCATGATTTTTGTTGATTTTCTTTTTGCTAGAACCAGCAATCTTTTTGCTGGAACCAACCTTTGTTTTTGCTACATTGGAGAAGACTTGCGTGCTAGGAATCAGCTGCCGAAGCTGTATCTAGTGAATTTTTTTGCTACATCCGGCATCAGTTTTTGTTGGAACCAGCACGAGCGTCGGCTACGACCGTCGGCGTGACGGAGCTACAACCAGTGGGGAAAAAATGCTACAATCGGTGCATCAAATTGCTACAGCCGGCATTCCTATTTGCTGGAACCAGTTGAGAGTCGACGCGGAGAAGCTGCATCCAATGACATAATTTGCTACATCCGGCGTCGATTTTTGCTGGAACAAGCACGAGCGCCGGATGGCCACATGACGCCACCGGAGTTGCTTCCACGAGGCAGCTCGGATGCTGCAACCAGTGGCTGAGGTTGTGATGACCACGCCGACGGCGCTACGACCCCACACGATGCTCGGGGACGGCGTCGTATCTTTTTGTGTTGCATGGGATGTTGCAGGGGCTGATGGCGACGACGGCGATCTGTTGAAGGACGAGAGCGGATGGCCCGCCAGCGCGAGCAGCCGCGGTGACGAGCGTAGATGGCGCTGTTGGCTGGCAAGCATCGGCAGCCAAGGACGAGTGCGGGCGGCGGCGAGCGCGAGTCCGCCATGGTTGCAAGATACTGGTCAAACAGGAAACGAGATGCAAAGGCTGAAGGGGATGCATGACGTGGGAAAAATCAACGGCAGAAAATGGCCTAAACTAACGGTTGCGGGTGGACCGGCCGAAATTTCGGCCGGCAGACCGGCGCCTATCACTCGCCTTACATGAAAGAGTATATATATCGAGTTTATATGCCATTAGCCGCACAGAAGATTTTATACTGTTTATACATCAGTCACGCATCTATACATTATTATTTCCACAATTTTATTTCTCCAAAACAAAAAGAAGGCGCAGACCCAGCCACCGGGGGGAACCGAGAAATCCAGTTGCAGCTGGTGCCTTCAGCACTCCGCAGATTTAAACACACAACAAAAACGTTGGCAATCTGAAATTCTGAATCTAGCCCGTGTTCTGCATGCCGGCGGCGATGCCCTTCATGGTGAGGATGAGCGTGTCCTCCAGCCCCGGCGCGTACTCGCTCGCCGCGTTGAGCTTCACCAGCGACGCCGGCTGGTTCTCGTCGGCGAACTCCTTGGACAGCGGCGGCTGCGCCGTCACCTGGAAGCTGGGGTCCCTGATCCGCTTCAGCGTGTAGGCCTGGCACACGTTCAGGGTGGTGATGTACGGGTCACGCAGCCGCAGCCGCTGCTTCAGGTACGGGTCGTCTTCAAGCACGTCCCGATGGCCAGCAACCTGCACCACAAAGATGATTAGACATCGCCATGGAATGTGGAGCCAGGTAGAATGTGAATCCTTCCTCACCTGGACGAGCAGCTTCTTGGTGTCCTCGTAGTTGCTCCTCAGCTGCTCCCCGAGGGGCTTGAGCTCGTCGGCGACGAGCAGCTCGTCGTAGAGCGCGGCGATCCCGGGGTCTCCCTTGGCGAACACCATCTCCAGCAGGTCCAGCGTGACCCTGAAGAAGGGCCACTCGTTGTACATCTCCCTGAGAGCCTGGATGTTCCTGATGTCCTTGTGCATGATGTGCTTGAACGCGGCGCCGAACCCGAGCCACACGGGGAGGTGGAACCTCGTCTGCGTCCAGGCGAAGATCCACGGGATGGCGCGCAGCGTCTCGATGCCGCCGCTCGGCTTCCTCTTCGACGGCCGGCTGCCGATGTTCATCCTGCCGTACTCAGTCTCAGGCGTCGCCTATACAAGGGAAACAGATTCATCACCACGCTATTTGTTGATACAAAAATAGACTGATCCTGTCATGAACTTACCGATCGGAAGTACTCGACGAATCGTGGTTCTTTGAAGACCATGGCGCGGTACTCCTCGGTGGCCACGACGGCCATCTCGTCCATGAGGGCGCGCCACTCGGGCTTGGGGGAGACCGGCGGGTGCATGCCGTGCTCCAGGGTGGCCGCCGTGAACCGCTGCAGAGTCCGGAAGCAGAGGTGCTCCTCGCCGAACGAGTGCTCGATCACCTCGCCCTGCACCGTCACGCGGAGCGACCCGTTCACCGTCTCCGGCGGCTGGGACAGTATGGCCAGGTGGGTCGGCCCGCCGCCCCTGCCGACCGTGCCGCCCCTCCCGTGGAACATGGTCAGCTTCACCCCGTACTGCTTCGCCACCTTGACCAGCTCCTCCTGGGCCTTGTACAGCTGCCACGCCGCGGACAGGCGGCCGGCGTCCTTGCCGGAGTCGGAGTAGCCGATCATGACCTCCTGCTTGCCGCCGATCCGGTCCATGTACCAGTCGATCGAGAACAGCCGCGCGACGGCCGCGGGGGCCGCCTCCAGGTCGGCCAGCTTCTCGAACAGCGGGACCACCCTGAGGGGGTGACCCACTTTGCACTCCCGCTGCAGGAGCTCGACGGCCAGCACGTCGGACGGCGCCGTCGCCATGGAGATGATGTAGGCGCCAAAGCAGTCTGGCGGGAGCTCGGCGAGGACGCGGAACGTGCCGAGGACGTCGGCCACCTCCTCGGTCATGGGAAGGTCGCCGCCTAACAGCGGGCGTCTGCCTCTCAGCTCCGACAGCAGCCACTCCTGCCGCTTCTCCTCGGGCCACGAGCGGTACGAGCCGATGCCGAGGTGCGCGGTGATCGCGTCCAGCGCGTCGGTGTGCCGGTCGGACTCCTGCCGGATGTCGAGCTTGACGAGGGACAGGCCGAAGGTGGACACCTGGCGCAGGAAGTCGAGGAGGCTCCCATCGGCGACAGTCTTGTCGCCGCAATCGCACAGTGACCGGTAGCACAGCTCGAGGGGCTCCAGGAACTGTCAGATCATAAAGGAAAATGTTCTTAGCAACATTGCAACAATCGTAACCACATGCGGGAACAATGGATGAATCGCCATGTATGGGTGCTGGTTTGATTACCTGTTCGACGTCGGTGAAGGTGGAGTCCGCGGGGATGTCAGAAGATCCACTGGTGAGAAGATGGCGGGAACGTTCGCGTGTGTAGTACAGTTTGTCCCGCACATAGCCCAGTATCACACGGTAAGGTTCAGTTGGGGGAACTTGCTTCCAGAACTCTGCATCAATTGGCTCACATTTTTAGTATTGAAACAGATAGGATTAGCAGAGCAAATTCATGACGAGCAGTACTGCACACGGCTGTCAAAGCTAAACTAATTGACAAGGCAAAGTAACCACACATGGCAATTCAAGATCCTTGAAGCAACACATTTGTACAGGGATGAAAATTAATTTCTGAAACAGATAAAAAACCACTGTCTTACCAATGTAATGTTTTTCAGCTTTCCTGGATGCGCGGTGTAGTTCTTCAGCGCGGACGCGAAGTTCATCGTTGCATCGCCACATCGAGAGCTGCCAAATGGTCAAGATAAGCAATTAACATTTGAACCTGCAAACAGAAGAAACTAACAGGGCAAGAGAACATGGGAATGGAGAGGCTTTCAAGCAATACCTCGAACATGAGCTCTTCTATCTGTGAGAAGTGCAAGTTAGCTGCCATCATTCTGGCCAACAGGCATACATCCCTTGTGACCTCTGGTGTGACTCTGGGATTTCCTATATAACCAGTGACAGAGTTTCAGAAAAAGGTGTTACCACTTACCAAGACTAGGAACCATAGTGGTAACTGACAGCAAATCTTTATACGGTTTGAACAGGAAAAAATGTATAGAGTTGGCCCCTCAAGAAAAATAAACAGTGTTAAAGAGAAACAAGACATGTGAGAAGAAATTTACCATCACGGTCACCACCCATCCAAGAAGAGAACTGAATGAGAGGAGCATTGTATGGAAGTCGCTCATCGATTCCAATGTTCTTAAGTGCTGTGTCCACACGGCGTAAGAACTTGGGTACACCCTTCCATATAGTTTCATGGAAGTAACTCATCCCGGCACGCATTTCATCCTGTGGAGTGGGCTGTGTTCTCCGGATTTCATCAGTCCGGAAAGCAGCTTGAATCTGTGAGGAGCCAACATAAGGCGTTAACATTTACCCAACCAACTTAGCAAAAACACGATAACTAGTTTACGACAGAAGAAGATAAATAGAAGGTATACAGGTAAAGATTCCAGATTTTAGCAGATTTCTTCTCTGGAAAACACATTCAAATACTTATATCATTCAAATTGCATGGTTCAGTGAGAAAATAAACATAGTACATAAAATGGTGATATGGAATGTAGGTTAGACAAAAGGAGCTACATTGTTCACGCAAAATAAGATCTGGTGTGTACAAGCACAATCAATGTAATATTTTTTACAAGAATCCTGACACACTTGCTTACCATTTAATCAAGCTGTTTTTAATCGATGTACTTTTACGCCAGAAAGATATTACTTACTTTCTCACAAATATAAAAATAATGTAGTGGTGGCAATGAAGAATTTTTCAAATGGTGGTGTAGTGTGACAATATGTATGAACAAATAACTATACTTCCAATGCAAAGCAACTGATTCGGTCCTATTTATGTATAACTGTAGCCTGTAGGTGCTCAAAATTCAACGATTTCTTAAATTTCGGTAGGTAGCAAATATTTTTCATCTCAAAGTTTAAGATTAAATTTAAATGAAATGCAAATTTGTTGGGCTCCATCTAAATTCAATGAAAGTTGTTCACAATAACTCTAAAGTAATTTCTAAATATGGATATTTCGGTGAGGACCGAAATAATATATTTTTGAACTAAAAGTTTAAACCATATCGAAGCAAATATTTTCTGAAGCATCATTCTAAAATCTTGAGGGTTATTCTGCAACACAGCAGTATTTCCCCTGCAGTGTTGAGGATCCTACTAAACCAAACTGGTTTGTCTGAACTCATAAGGATTGAGCAGTATTCCTTTTTTTTTGCAGGCGAGGAATTGACAAGTCAACTAATGTCGGAGCCCTATGATAGTTGTTAAGCTTCATGCACTAGCCAACGCAACCAAACGTCCGAACTGATGGAAAGGGCTAGTGCAATCCACATATACTGTAAC